>CAMZMU010000079.1:48651717-48820648 GCA_947311845.1 Poa pratensis | reverse complement strand
CGAATATCAAAACTCAGGAGTAACTATGTTATCTACGGCGATGAGGAGGCTACTGTCAAGGCAAGATACTTCGAAAGGATTGAGGACATTGGGAGCTCAACTACTGTGGAGAGTTGGTGCCAATGTTCCGTGTAAGATGGGCCAAGGACGTCGTCAAGAAGCGCGGTATTTCACCACCATGGTAATATCCGATGCCAAATCGAAGAATGCCTCCGCGAAAATGAGCCATGGGTACTCGCTAGCCAAGTTGGCAATGTTCTTCATTACCGACCCGTCAAAGCCTATGTGTTGTCATGAGGAGGGGCAAGAGGGCATCATCGGAATGGAAGGAGACGCCACCGAGAAGAATTGGACAACAGAGCCAAAGATCGAGGAGGAATTCGACAAGTTCTTCGACATGCCTACTACTAGTACTCAAAAGAAGGAAGACCTCCCTACCTACTAAAGGTTGTCCGTTCACGTGAAGAAATCTCAAGGTGACCGGCCTAAATTTTCAACCGCGAAGGAAAGGAAAGAAGAGAAGCTAGCTCGGAACCGAAGACGAAGAAGTGACTTTTTTGGTGTATTTAATTTGTGTGTCTATATATGCATTCAATGAATATATATGGGATATGTGTGTGAGACAATGCAAGAGCATATATATATGCATTCAATGAATTGAATATGTATGAGTTAATGCAAGTTTTTGAATATGAGGTCAATGAATTGAATATGTATTCAATGACTGGGCTTTGTTGATGTTTGTGTCATCAAACAGCAGCACAGCTTTTAAATTTCGTACTAGACAATTCTGTGGTGCACCGTTGGTTTGGTGCGCCACAGAATCCTTCCTTTCTGTGGCTCCCTGTCCAACGGTGCGCCGACAGAATCCTTTCTTTCTGTGGCGCACCAGTCCAACGGTGCGCCACGAATACTGCCTTTCTGTGGCGCCACCTCAACGTGCGCCACAGAAATCTTTGTGCCCACTTACATGTGGGCCCGCCATCTGCGCTGCGCCTCTTCATCCAAAATTCGCCAAAGTCCCAAAATTAACCGCGCACGCTCGCTCCTCCGACCCTCGCCCCTACTCGCGTCGGGGAACCACCCCTCCACTGCCACCTCGACGCGCCCAGGGCCACCCGCCACCAGCCGCCGCCCGCCCAGCTACTTCCCATCCAGACGCGCCCAGCGCCGCCCCCGGACGGCCTCGCCGGCAATCTCGCCCCGGCACGCGCGCGCATCAGGAGGTTGCAGGCGCCCGCCGCCGACGGCCTCGATACCGGCCTCGACGCCGTCCCCTTCTTCTTCGCCTGCGCAGGTCTCCCTCCTCCTCCTCTCTCCCTGCCATCTTCTCCTCCTCCCTCCTCTCACCGAACTATGCACTCTAGGTGCTTGTGGAAATGCCTAACGGACATAGTGTGTGTCTTCAGCCCATGCTTGTTTTCTCTCTGTTGTTGCAAATTTCTACGCTGCCGAATGATTTGTGTGTCAATATATTGCCAGCATGCTTACTTATCCATCTGCTTGTGACCCTTCTTTTTACTTGCAATTCCTCCTGTTCGTTCAAAACTCCAATGCTTTCAACCTATTTCTGTAAGCAGGAGTTTGCTTCACTTTCAATGGCCTGTAACAGAGCATTACACTATCAACAAGGGTGACGTTAACAAAAAAAAGATTCATGTTATGCTAAAACACATGTTGTCTTTCTATCACTCAAATAAAGGAACACATGATCTGATTTTTTATGTTGAAACATTTGGTTCATAAACATCAGTCAGAACAGCAGACTATAATACCACAACCTTACTTGTTGCCTTTCTATTCATATACATACCTGACTATTACGTTGTCAACTGGTTTATGTATTGAATGCTGACACAATTAAAGAAGGCCCAATCAACACAGCAACGAGGATCCTATCACAAACAAGAGAGAGATATTAGTTTTAGTAGTATAAGAATGATGCCAATTTAATTATCTTCGCACATTCCAAAACTGAGTAGAATGTTAACCAAATTTTATTCAGTTTTATATTTCTTCTTGGATATCAGGAGATCCCAATCGATGAATCATAAAGAAAAAAACATGGGGTTCAAGGTCTAAATAACTTCCAAGTGCCATGTGGTGGAATGAAAAATGTAGGCTGGTCCACAAATCAAATCGAAAAGTATTACTAGGTATCTTTCTTAGTATTGCTTAGCCTCTCCTGGCTACAGAGAGATTATACATACCTAATGACTAATGGCTGTGAGCCAAAGCTAACAAAAGTATCGGAAGTATGGAGTCGGAAGCAATTAGGCTCTGGCACATAACTTATGCTAAAAAAACATGCAATATGGAACGATGGATAAACTTCCACAAGTCAAAATGTAAATAAATTTATATAGGAACAGAACGCATAGGGATACCGAATGCCAGACAATTGCATTTTGTTTGATACGAAGGATTAAGGGAAAGAAGGTTTACCTCCTCTGGATGCGCAACAGCATAGTCATACTGCTCCCTAGTTGTTGCATCTTTTTAATATCTAACATATAAAAATGTAGACTGACTCAAGAACCAAACAGAAATTGGAAGTGGCACATTAGGAAATATAGCTTCGTTGTTAAACAGGGCAGATGAAAATATAGTAGTCAACACTACATCGATGTGGTAATGACCAATAATGACATAGCTCGATTTCGTCATGAAAGACCAATATTTCAATGAATACTGCAAATTCCATATGAGAACTGCAAACTTCAAAGTGGAATTACCAGCCAGAGAGCACCATTGAATAGGAAAATGTTGGCAGCAAAATTTTCAGTGAGCTCCAACAACATGTTTGATACTAACTAGTCAATACTACCGCGTTGAGGCATGTCCATTAGAGCATCTAGTTTCACAGCAGTAAATGTCTCAAACTGTTTCTTCCAAAACAGGTGGTAGCCTTGTACTGAATTGTGCAGCATTGATGTGTGAGACTTGTAAATATTTGCCACGTAAAAAAAGTTGCTACTGCCACTATGTTAATTGCTATGGTGTACTAGAAGTGATTTTTGCTACTGCCACATTTTTTGCTACTGCCACTATGGTGTACTAGAAGTGTTAATTCTTATGCATTCTTGTGCAGACCATCGGCTTCGACTACATCAACTACTAAACTAAAGTTCCCCTTTGGTGAGCATTTCGTCGAAAACCTCCGGTGACCATGTGTTCTGTGTTACCACGACCATCGTGTCGTGGTTGTTTGTGATGCTGTTGCCGGCCAGCTATGCCGGCGGGAAATGTGTTCATTGTGATGCTGTTGCGGCCAGCGATGCCGGCAGGATATTATTTGTGAAATTGTGCAGGTACCCCGTGAGGCCCTTGAGATTGCCGGAACATCGATTAACTTCCGTTCGGCAAATTCGGGGGTATCCATATGTCTATTTTTAGCAAAGGTCATGCCAAATTTTTTCGTGAAATTTAGCATGACTTTGCTAAAAATTAGGACATATGGGGGTATTTGCGACTAATGCATGGGCGGGGTATCTTAGTACTAAATTAAGTGATACTTTTGTTATATTTGTTGTACTAACTTTTTGCCTCTTTTTCAATGCAGTGCAAACATGTCCTCCGATGTCGGCCCTTCTAAGCACATCAGCGTCGAAGAACAAGCTAGTGAAAGAACAAGTCGTACTTGGAATTCTCCCAGGAGATGGAGCATGCGGAGGCCGCCGAACTGACTCGTGACGGCGATGGTGACTTTCTGATAGAGGATGCCGGCGGCGATGGGGACGAAACCACCACCACCGATGGCGGCGACCACACGGATGTCGGAGGGGTGGCGACCACACGGATGGCGGTGGTGGGTAGTAACCGACGCTAAGAGGCATAAGAAGCCGGGGAAGGACCGGACACCGCAAGCGGGTGGCCCGTCACAGACACGTTCACTAAGGTTCCTTAAGGCCAACCACAGGAGCCTAGGAACATCGCAAGCGGGTACGGCATGCAACTAGGGTGCATCCTCCGGGAAACCGTGCGATCACCACGTATGACCTCAGGAGCAAGGACAATGAGGCTTTGCGCACAGACCTCCTCAAGAAGCTTCACAACGATACAATTTCCGGATGATGGAAACAAAAAGGTGGACAACTACGCCATCACGAAGATGAGCCGCCTTGACCAGCTGGAGAGGGCCGGGTGAAGGCGAGAGATTGACAAGGGTCTTAGCTGGGCGGAGATCAGTGCCAAAGAGCGTACATCGACATAGAAGAGTTCGAGGCATTCAAGTTGTCCTTGGTTCCGGAGGCTCAAAATGGACCGAGTGGGGAGAAGATGCGGGCACTGAACTTAGGTAACCACCATTTGGGAAGCGGCGGTTACGCAGGAAAAACAACCCGTTTGGGACAAGGAGGATGCCGAGGTTGCGGAAACTTGGGAAAGAGAACAGTGGCATAAAATCACGGACGAGCAAGTTAGGAACTTTGTTCAGGTCCCGCTACTATCTGAAGCCGGGACGGGGGGAATTCGTTACCGACTATAAAGATGTGCTGGATTTCGAGGAAAACGCTGGTAAGGAACTTAATTACCGCGGATATCTCAAAGTCCATTTGCGTTGATTCTACATGGGTTCACGTTTATTTCCTTTGTCCGCAGGAGGATCATTTGAAGGATGAGGCTGAGGCCGGCCCGTCGTCCCAGGAGGCTCAGGCCGGCCGTGGGACACGACTTTCAACGGGCGATGAACGTTTACAAGGGGAGGGAAAGTCAAAGCCACCGACGTCAGCTGGCCGTGTGACCGGCTTTGGTATGAGCATGAAGTTCCTCGAGTACTACAGCACGAACACCGAGAAGAAAAAGGAGGAGGAGGAAGCCGGCTAAAGATAAAGCGAGATTCTCGAGCTAAGGAAGAGCTGGAGACACTAGAGAAAGAAAAGGTGGACTCAGCATGGTGGACAAGTAGTGGCCGAGAAGGTGGACGAGAGAAGCTCCGGAGTTTCTTACCCTGCATTGCTGGAGGGGATAGCTGCTTGGCAAGCGGGAGGTCAACAGGGGCCTTACCGTACACGTGCCCTGCTTCGCCGGCAGCACCTCCAGCAATAACGTGTCGCCGGTCTGGTGACCCCATCGGTGCCCCCTGTCGTGGATAACATACACCAAGGCCGGAGAATAATGATAATGCACACGAGCGGCCGGAGAATGATAGGCCGGCCGCCGGCACGGCGCCCTTGTCTCGACATTAGCGAGCCGTCGCCATCACCAAGGTAACTAATTAGTTAGTCGCGACATCTTCTATGACTATATATGCCTTTGATGACTGCCATATCTCATTGCATGGTGCCCAACATGTGTTGACTCCCAGGACATGCCTTGCATACTCCTGCATAGGGTGGGGGTCAGCGGCGAGTTGAAGGAAGTCGCAACGGCCAAGATCATACAACCTTTGACCCGCGATATGCCACAACACCCGAATGAGCGAGGTCGTGATGAAAGTCAATGTGCGCGAGGTACTGCCTGAGTTCCGTGACATCGACCCCCACGCAACCTCCTGGAGCGAGAAACACATGAAGCTTGGCGAATGCGGGGACGTGGATGATGGAATGGCGAAGACCCAGATTCGTCTTGGGGATGTTCTTCATGGGGTTAGGCGCACCGGCGGCGCCACCTCGAGGTCCCGGCCCCCGGTCGTTCGGCCCCCGTCGAGGCGGCCACAAAAGCTGTTGCGATGAACCGGCGCACAAGCAGCCGTCGCCACCACCCAGAAGGAACCGCCGGTCGCCGCCAGCACCGGCCGGAAGCTACCGCGGTCGACGCCACCACCGGCCGGAAGCTTACCGCCGGTCGTATCCGCCACCAACCGCACAAACAGTTGTTGGGAACGTTCTTCACCGCAACCGTCCAAGGTTAGTTCTGACTTTCCGAATTCCCCGACTTTCCGACTTTCCCGACTAACGGATGTGCTATTGTTTATGTTAGGACAAAGCCGTTGCACCTCAACTTGGTGGCAACGACGGCATTGAGGAGGAAGGGAATGATGTCAACGTCGACGGACTACATCAACATGGCCCCTGCATGGATGGTATGGAGGCCTCCTGTGGATGAAGAACCTCCGCGACCACCGCGGTCAACCGGCTCGTCCACTGCACACAACGCCTGGCCTTCACGACATGCCTCCGGATGCGGCGATCTATCAAGCTCAACCGGGGGTTGGGTAACATTTCAGCCCTAATCACTGCAAGAAACTGTTATTTAAAGCGGGGTTCACTTCACCCCCACATCCCCAGAGATGAAGAACAGAAGAAGCTCATGAAGAGAAAAGGATCCTCACCTCTGCGAGCCAGCCAGCTCCTAAGATCTGGGGTCTGAAGACACGATTCCACCCGTGCGGATGGCTTCCCCCGAGTTCATGAAGCTGGTAAACCTATCTTGTCTGGGGACTTACTCCGCCTTGCAGAAGGACCCATGATTGCCTTGTGGAGGAATCTATCTTGCATCTAGAGGAGCTCTTTAAAGACAAGCAGCCGAGTTACCCGGCGTTCGCGGTCCAGGTGCAAAGGAGCTGGTGGACTTCGTCCAGGAAGACCCGGATGTGTTCTTCATAGCGTACGAGGACATCTTAAACCTGTTTCACACTAAACGGCTGGACTATAACATGGTCCGCCTATATGCGCTCGATGTGGCGATGAAGATCAGGAGAGATGATCCCCGTCGTCGCGATAGTGGATCCTACTACATGCGTGAAGCCATCTGGTGGAAGGATCAAAGACACGTGAAACGGCCACGGAGTTCCTCGTAAGGGTCATGCTGGCCAACAAGAGGAAGAAACGCCCTTCTTCTGCCTTTCTTTTTCGAGTAGTACGCATCGCTCGCCACGTCGTATCTTATGCCTTCTTGTTTTTCTTCCATCGCTGATCCTTTCTCCAACATTCCGTTTCAATTGTGTTGAGCGGGGACAAGTACTGCGCACTCATCTACGTATCCCGAGGTGGTCCATTGCCACTTATTTGGACTCGGGAATAAATCCACGCCGAGACGATTACACCAGAATAAAGGGTGTTCTCGATGACGCTCTCGAGGACTATGCCCAAAAGGGCGGCCCCTTCCATAAGAAGTCGGAATTTTTCACGGAGGACAACACACACAAGTTCCTGCATGGGACCGGATTCCATTGCATCAAGCAACTGGATGGCAGGTGAAGGAGGCCTACTACGCCCTCCATCACATTAAAGCGATTGTCCGGGATTTCGAGAAAACGAAGATTCCATCTGGTCTCGCAGAATACACCAAAATGGCGGATGCTCTCACCGATGCTGATTACAGAACAGACTTCCATCGCATCCGGCTGCAGTTATCAACGATCATCCTCGGATGTCATTCACAAATCAGGGTCCTACCACTACCCCAGAGGTAGGATGTATTATAAAAGAAGCCTTGCTAAGCATTACTAGTGTATTTTTGTAGAAGTGCATGTGTTAGGGTTATATATTATATATATGCTATGCTATGAAACCCAAAAGGATAGCCATATGATTTCCAACCATGACAATTGATTGATTGTCTTGCCTCTCTACTTAGATGAATAAATTATACTCTATTTATATCACTAACCAATATATATCCCAATCCATCTTCAGGGTTGTGTCAGAGGGATATCGAAGAACGACTAGAGGCACAGAATGACACTAGGGAGTGGAGGACGAAAGATGGCTTTCTACCGTTCCGGGCGCCGCTCAAGAAGAGGACTCCATGATCATGCTCCATCATCGCAGCGGTGACAACTTCATTTGTACTAAGACTTGTGTGTGACATGAGATGAACCTTTGTACCAATTAAGACTTGTCTGACATGATCGAGATGGAACTTTTGTAGACTTGTGTTTTGGCACTTGTCACTATATGTATGTATCTTGGGCTATAAGTGTTTGTGATGACATAGTAATGTGTTTGTTTTCATATACCGTGTCAAAATTATTATTGTTTCTATTATTCCTGTATTTCCTGTAATATACCTGTATTTCCTGTAATATACCTGTATTTATACAGGAAAATGTGAATTTCTGTATTTCTGGAAAATACTTTTGTGGCGCATCAATTTTTTTTGTGGCGCACCTATTTTTGTGGCGCACGGTTTAGGGATGCGCCACAGATTGCCTCTGTTGTGTCCACGGCGACATGATTCTGTGGCGCACGGCCTGGGTGCGCCACAGAAAGTTGGTCTTTCTGTAGCGCACGCCTGGGTGTGCCACAGAAATAATTTTAGTGGCGAGAATTCTGTGGCGCACCCAGCAAACCTGGTGGTGCGCCACAGAATCCCAAATTGGTGCGCCACTAATAGCCATTTCTGTACTAGTGTGAGAAAGGAAATAACTTCAGTTTTAAGACATTACTTTCAACATTTTTAAACTTTTGCATGTCACAGATTTCAATAAAATCATGAAGATGCATAGAGGCATCCTCAACAGCACTACTACAAAATTGTTCCCTAGTTATCAAGTTTAACAAACTAGGACTAACTTCATAGCTCTCAGCAGTAATCTCAGGTGTGGTGATAGGCTTAGCAATAAATTGATCATTAGGAGTATTTGTGTAGTCACACAATTTAGTTCTATCTCCCATTTCAACAAGTTTTTTTATGTGTTTTAATTTTTTTATGCAAAACTGAAAGTAAAATGACACTAATGCAACTTGAAATAACAAATGCAACACAAAAATGCAAAACTGAATATAAATATGCAAACCGAAATATAAAGATGATATGCAAGACAAGAACAAAACAAAATAAAATGATTGTAGGTAAAGATGGATAAGATGATGCTCACGTAGGTGCAACCTCCCCAAGCTTAGGTTGTTACACAAGTTGGTGATGAAGTTGACTTGATGTGAGTGATCCTAGGATAAACCTTTCAGCTATGGTTCCCCGGCAACGGCGCCAGAAAACGTCTTGATACCCAATGATGCTATTATAACGGATGCCAGGAAACAGTCTTGATGGCGTGGAGTTACCTGCGGCAAAAGAATATGGTTTAGGTTGAGACTCCAAGTGTAGAGTGTATGTAGTAGGGGAAGACAGTTTTCCCCACGAGGGGTGACTCGAGGGTTTAATATCGAACTCTCGGGGAACCAGTATTTCAGGTGTTATATCCTTATCCTTCTCTTGAGAACCTGCAACAAAATAAATTTTTTTGTGCCCTCAACCTCACCAAGTAGTTGTCAAGCACAAGGTGTGAGAATGATAATAAAATAATATGCAATGATGGTGGAAACAATGGTAAATGATATTTTGGGGTTTTTTTATAATGAATATAAGATATAAAAGTGTTTTGTATTTTTGGATTTAATAATGGCAGCAAACAAAAGTGGTGATAAAAGTGTTGGAAAGGTGTTTCTTATGATTAAAAATGGACCGGGGTTCATGGTTTCACAAATGCACTCTCTCTTGATAACGTGGTAGACAATGGAACACTAAATTAACATGTAAGATGGCAAGACATGGTTTGACAAGTTATTAATAATATGGGCATCACGTCCTAACATAGAGATCTCAAGTATAAGTTGTTCTCTCTCTTATGCTCCACCAAGATGCGAACTAAATCATAACACCTTAGTAATTAAGATAAATCAGAGCATAGCAATAAGTTCAATGACATGAAGTTAAAATAAGAACATGCTAGATCTAGTCATGGAGGTAGTGGCCAAGGTCACATCCACTCTCCGGTAGCATGGTATTTTTGTTTATCCCTAGTGAGGCAACAAAGTAAGGTAGAAAACCCAAGTGGATCACAGAACTATCTGTCACGTTCACTGCACTAGCCACCCCCCGTTACTCCAACTAATGCACACGTTCCCCCCACATGCTCTCATAAACATGCTTGATCATGACAAGTAAATAAGAACGGGTACATAATATGCATCTACTTTCATAACTAAAACAAAACCATTGCAATCTCAAACATGTATTAACTCATAATAAAGATCCACCACAAAGGAATTACATAGATGACCGTAATCATGTTCAGCAGCTCATACGACAATAATTAGTGAAGCTCATAGAGAGGAGAGATACATAAGTTACTTCCACAAACCCATAGTCCAGGGGTGGACTACTCCCTCTTCATCATGGTGTCGGTGGAGATGTTGTTGGAGGGGAAGGAGACCACGCCGGCAGCGCCCCGCCGGAGTTTTCCCCCCCAATCTTCAGCTCCAGGTCTCTGTTTCGTGGTTTATGTGTTTCGGCGGCGCTCCCTTTCGCGAAAGCCCTGGGGGGTCTATATATAGTCGTTTTTTAGGTCAAGACGAAGCTTCGGAAGAAGGATCGACGGCAGCGGAGGCTCGAGGGCCAATTTGGTGGGTCCCACGCGGTCAGGGAATCTAGCCGCGTGGGCCCACCCCTTTCGGCCTTCTGGTCTCCGTTTCTTCGCTTCCTTTGCGCCTACGTTTCGTTCCTTCCAAAAAAGTGATCCCCGTAAAATTTCAGGTCATTTGGACGTCGTTCGGTCGCCTGAAACATAAAAATATAGAAAAAGGGGTTTTCTGACAGTGCAGGGTTAATTCCAGAAAAATGGGGACATTGTTAATTATCCCCAAAACTTAATATAAATCATGCATATAACCCTTATATGATGCAAATAACATGGAATGACATGTAATAAAATGTAAAGTTCATGTATGCATTTTACATGCATCACCATGCCATCGGTGATGCGAAAGGACACGCACCCCGACCGCTCGTTGTTCGCCGTGAACCGGAGCGCGTAGAAGCTGCGGAAGAGGTCCACCGAGGGCGGAATGCCAATGTATGCCTCGCAGAGATAGGCGAAGATGGCGAGGATGAGGATGGAGTTGGGGTGGAGGTGAAGAACCGCCAGAAAGAAGTCAGAGAAGGGAGGCACGAGCCCGGCGTAGAGGGTGTGCATGAAGATGGGGTAGAGGTTGCCGCTGGAGTTGCTCGCCGGCTTGAGCACCGTGGCGCCATGCTCATTGGTCGCAGAGGCCGCCATATGACGCACCTTGTCCAGCTGCGCCTTCTTCTCGATGCTGAAGCCGGCCAGAGCCGGCTTAAGGTCGCCGTCCTGCCGCATCGCCTTGCCTTTCTTGGAGACGGTGGCCTTCTTGGGCGCCATTGTCGCGAGATTGCGAAGGAAAGCTTGGAGATTTTGCGCTGGGAAGGAGGCGAAAGGGGAACGATTGAAGCAATGGCCGTCTGCGCGAGCTCTCCGCCTTTATATCGGCTCATCGAGCCGTTGCCAGGACATGGCGGGTCCCACCACTACGCCCGTTACTACAGAGGAGATCGCGGGATCGTGTCCGGCTGCAGCTCACCACGTGTCTCGGGCTAAGCAGGCTTCTTTGGGCCCACGATGATTCGCCTGCATCTGTGAAACTCCAGCATGCCCATCGCGGGCCCGGGGGCTACTGTCGGCCCAGTGGAAACCGGGGTACCATGGGCCGGCCTGCCACAGCCCTCGACGCTCCGTGGGAAATTCTGCTAAGGACCAGGCGTTCAGCCTGGCGAGCCTCGCGAGGGACTTTTCCCTCGCGAGGGTTTCTTCACTCTGCTGAGCTTCTCTGCTATGGACCAGACGCTCAGTCCGATGGGCCTCGAGAGGGACTTCTGCCTCGGGAGGTGTCGTGGGTTTGTCACGTCAGGTGTCATAGATGACTTCGTAGGTGTGGGATTACGCGAGTCAAGCATCTCCGAGCTTGGGATCGCAGGAACAAAGATCAACACAGATTTACCCAGATTCGGCCCCCTCAATGTGAGGTAAAAGACCTACTTCCTGCCTACCCTAGATTGGTATTGATATGATAATCGAGGTGTTACAATGGAGGCGATCCGATCTGGTACTCGCCGTATGAGCTAGGGTTTAAGGGCTTGACCCTCTAAGTCCTGCGAGTCCTCTTTATATACACAGAGGCTCGTCAGGTTACAAAGGAAACTTCCCCCTCAAGGAATATATTAACTGGGACCTATCCGGAGACTGGCTCGCCTCCGTGCCTTCTAGATTCTTCTCCTTGTGGTGTTCGATGTTGGGCTTGATCCCATGTGGGCTTTTGTCCGTGCGAGTAAAGCAAGTCGCACCGGGCCGCGGGTTAATCCAGAAAGTATTCCCCCGACATTAGCCCCCAAGTTTAGCTTGGATTTCGAGTGAAGGCTTCTTTGTCTTAACAAACCCTGAGCCGCGCACATGAATTATCCCAGCTGAACTCCAATTTTCATATTTCCAACCTGCGACTTATAACTCTTCTTGGCGGCTCAAGAGCGCGACTTAACTGCCTTGACGGTTGATTTTCAGATCTAAACGTCTTCCGCGTCTGGGCTATTTATCCTGGCTCATCGTTTTTCCTAGCGTTCTGCATCAAGACTTATATTACGCATCCGCTGCTCCTTTCCGCCGCCTCCAATCCCGCTTCTCGTACTCACAATCCTTTGGTGAAGATCTCCATCAATCTGAGAAAATGTCTCGCCGCAAGTGCAACTGGGAAGGCTCGTGGATCGACGAGGATTTCCTGGAATCCCTAACTGCACGCGGCCTTCTTCCACCAAAAGATCAATGCGAATGGCGAGCGGCTGGTGAGGAGGTAATTCCCAACCCTCGACCAGGAGAAGTAGTGTATTCGCGGAGCACATCGAGCGCGGGTTCAAGCCCCCAGGCTCCTCTTCTTCCGCTCCTTGATGCAGCGGTTAGGCCTCCGTTTTCATGACATTGGTCCAAATTCAATGCTCCAAGTAGTAATTTCCACGTCCTTTGCGAAGATTACCTGGGTATCCCTCCCTCAGTAGATTTCTGGCTTGCTCTTTTCAATTGCAATAGCCAAAGGGAAACCACAGATGGTCCTTTTCTCCAATGCGGCGCCGTTTCCTTCCAACGCCGTAGGGGTAGTATTTTCCCAAAACTAACCCTTGCCAACAAAAGGTTGGCAAAGAACATTCTTCTATTGTAAAAACACTTCTCCTGAGGGTGAAATTCCTCTTCCTCTTTGGTCTCCTCTTCCCTTCGAGGCTACCGATGCTCTGTCTTCTAAATCTGATCCTTCTTCGTTGCCCTTTATCGAATCCCTTTTGGACAAGGTGAGGGCGCTGACACTCCATGGTCTCACTGGATTAGATCTCATATCTTGCTGGACTAAATGGCGAATTCAGCCTGTGAGTCGCCGCTCGCGACTTATGATGGATTTCACTTGTCACGCAAACGATGTCGACCGTACTTGCCCTGAGATTGGGACAAGGGGAATGGATAAATTTCATTCGCCGAGTGACGGGCGAGGATATCGACTCATACGATAACGTCGGGCTTGCTCCCTTCTGGGCTGAGCACAAGCCTTTTGTGGTAATGTTTACTTGTCACTTGTTTCCTCCAAGATTCCTTCTCCAAAATTAATTATTTCTGACCCGAGCTCCTTTTCAGATCGACCCCTATTTCTGGGTTCTTCCCTCAGAGGACGCCGACTCGAACCAAGAACCGCGGCTGAGTCGTCAAAGCAAGCCGCAGCCCTTGGCAAGGATAATTATGCACGATATTGTCTCCGAGCCTGAGGGTAGCGCTTCTGAAGAGGAGCAACAAATGGCCGCGCCCTTCTGTCACAAATCCAAACACCTTTCTTGGAACTTCCTGAGGTGCCTCGCAGGTCCTCAAAACGTTTTTCATGCGAGAGCTCAGAAGACCCCGCGCAACCTGAGAAACGCCGCAAAGCCTTGGCGCTACTGATAGAAACAAGAACTGCCAAATCTTTAAAACTTGCTGATCCTGACAAGACTGCTTTCTCTTCCGAGGCTGTTGCAAAGGACTGCTTCTCAATGAGCTCGGGTAGTTGTTTGCGACTTTCTCCTTTTCCTTTTGTGCTTGCGTATTTTGGCAAGGAATTGCTGATCACCACTTCTTTTCATACTCTGTAGGTTCAGATTTGCAAGGTTTATCTTCTCCTTCCTCTGGTTGCCTGATGAAGAGTATCCGTATCGCCTCTGGGTATGGTTCGCCTTCTTTTCAATGTTGGCTCTGCTGGGTCGCTTATTAATCCATCAATATTTTGCAGGGCCATGCTTGAAGAGGATACCAAGTCTAATTCTCATACCGCTTCTTCTCAGCCAGCTATGAGCGAGGATGATGCTGATGAAAACGTGGGAAACAGTGATGGTGCGACTCATCCAAGGCCATCCCTGGAGGAAGGTATTGCTGATGCGGCTCCTGCCACGACTCCAGTCGCAGCTCCATCCGCAACTCCTGTGTTGGTAGGGTATCTACTGAAATAGAATTCCAGCTCCAGGAAATAGTTCCAGTCAATTGCGGATGCCATAATTGCTGCTGGAGATAAGCATGCTGCTCTGCTGCGCGGCCTAGTTGAGCAATTTTCTTCAAGTCGCCAGGTACATATACCGTAGCCCCCAAGGATCAAAACCTTGTGTCATTGCACGGGGTGTTGATTCTTTTCCTTGGCTCCAAATCTCGAGCCCCCAAGTTCCTGGATAGTTTACCCATGCATTTTGCTCTGTTTATTTTCAGCTTGAACTGTCCTTGCTTGATGCTTCTGGCTCAATAAAGGGTAAAGGCATTTCCATAGATCATCCTGAAGTGATGCAGTCTCCCCTGGAGCAGCATAATGAGGTCATTAGGGACCAAGATCAGGAAATAAAATCTCTCAAAGGTCAACTCGACTCCTGTGAAGAGCAATTTAAAGAACTTGAAGCAGATATGCAGCAGCGACTCATGGAGAAAGACGAAGTCATTAGATCTTTGCGAGAAGGGCTGACTCTTAAATCTGAATTGATTGATCGTCTGAAGGGAGACCACGCAAAGGAACTCGCCGCGCGAGATGAAAAATATAACTCGCTGTTCAAAGCCTTTGAGGGTTTTGGCTCCATGTCAAATCAGCCATCCTGCAGCTTGCTGGTTCGTCTTTTATTCCTTTAATCATATATTTTGGGTAACCAACGTGAGTCTCTGACTTGTTTCTTGCCTTTTCTTTCTTGACATAGGGCCTGAGGCCCCAGTGTCCCGCTCCAACTTGAAGGATCAACTGGTATATCTGTCTGACTTCAGCCAGCGCTTCTTAAAGGTTACCAAGGAAGTCATGACGGTAATCTCTCCTGCGACTGATGGCCCAACATCTTGCGAGTATTGGATAAATAAACTGCTCAAGGCTCCGCATTATGTCTCTGATTGGAAACGATCCTCTGCTCGCACCGGAGCCGCGCATGTCTTGACATTGCTCCGAGCATATTATCCAGAAATAGATGTTGGCAAGATTGCTCGCCACGGCCTGGCGATGAGCGCGGATGATACTGAACTGCCAATAAGCGAGTACTTCGACATCTGGAAAGGGATGCGCGGGTATGCCACAAAATTTGTTGATAACTTAGACTTGGGCACTTATCTCGAAAATTCAATCTTGATGGGAGCAAGGTGCCAAAGGAAAAGTCCACAGGAGCTGAGTCATCCGGGCTACTACTCCATCAACAGGATCTGGTGGCCCTTCTGCCTCGTCTGGCGGCGCCCTGATTATTAGGGCACCTGCGACTGCAACCGCGAGACAAGCCGCGCCAATTCCCTCCTGTAGCTCGGAAGAAAAAATAAATAATGTGGGACATGCCCGTTAGTCTGTAAGACATTCATGTATTATAAACAGTATTTTGGTGACCTATAAGCAGGTTCTTTTCATGATAATTCCATTAAGTAGACGCTCGCGCGGCTCAGTATTTCCTAGGAACATGTGTGTTCAGGGTCGAGAGCGGCCATGATAGGCAATCAAGCTCGATTGACGCCACACCCCAGTACTTTGGCCGCATAATGCAAGACGCTTCTAGCTTAAGGATTGCCACTCGTTTGGCAAAATTTGAGGTGCGATTGGTACTCGCGATGCTCGTAAGGAGCCCTCAAGGGTCAGTGATATATGAAATTCAAAAGACTCAGCGACTCAATGATAGTTGAGGCGAAACGACAAGCCCTTGAATGTCAAGGGTGCCGGCTTTATTTCATAATCACTCGATTTTTACAGGGTGTTACAGGATGATGCAGGCCCTTTAATGCGGGTTTTCTATTCCCCGCAGGCCATGCATACTTGATACTCATCGCACTTAGTTGCGAATTAATACTCCTAACGGAGTGGGTTGAACACCTGATTGGTTCAATTTTGAGTCGCTAAAAGCGACTCGGGTCGAGCATGATAGCTCCGATGTGTTCATGTTGAAGCAGAGAGCAAGTTTGTTAGGAGATTAGCCGCACTGAGCTGCGACTTATGTTGAGTTGAGTTGCTTTGTAAGGACTCACGATAACTGAACCTCTTTGGCTGGGGTTGTTGATCGAGGCTGGGTCTATGCACATGCGCCATTTCTTGTCTTCTTTTTGTATCAAAGCGACCTCTGGGGCATTATCTTGCTGATGCGCGACTTCTCGGTGGGAATTTACCATCCGGTGGCTGCATCCTGTTGGCCGCTTCCGCGGTACCTCCAACGCGACTCGTTTTGAGCTGCGATTACCGATCTGCGACTGATATCCGTGTGAGGAGTTGGCGATGCAAGCTTCTTCTGCGAGTGCTGAGCCTGCGTTCTCGCATTCTAACGCTCTCTGCCTGTCTCCATATATTGTAATAACACCGTTTGGTCCGGTATCTTTAACTGTAGGTAGACGTAGCAGGGGCGGGCGGTAATTTGACATAGGCTTCTCTTCCAAAGATCGCATGATATGAGCTCTTGACTGCTACAACCTCAAAGTCTAGGAGCTCTGTGCGGAAGTTCCGCTCTGTCCCAAAGCTAACTTCAAGGTTATCTTTCCGATTGGTCGCGTAACAGCTCCTGGGATTATGCCTTGAATTTCTTTCCTGGATGGTCGCAGCCGCGACTCGGGTATATTCATTCTTCGGAGCGTGTCTTGATATAGGATGTTTACTCTTCCTCCTCCGTCCATTAGGACCTTACTTAACTTGTATCCCGCGACTTCAGGCGTGACCACAAGAGCTGGCTGTCCTGGATCTTTACTTCTGGGGGTGATCGTCGCGACTCCAAATAACCGATTGCTCTGTCCACGACGTACCTTTCGGCGTTGAAATCTGGCCACTCCTCCGGCTTCCATCCGTTGTTTGTACTTCCACTGTATGAAACTGTCCTATGTTCTTCTAGGTAAAACGTCAGGCCCTTGATGAGAGCTAGATTTATTTTTGTGCTGCATTGATCCACTGCGGCCGCATCTGGCGTGTCGCCTTCTTTCCACCTCCGGTAATAATGACATTGCGCCTTTGTGTGACTCGCTGGCCTGCCATCTCTCCTGCGATGTAAGTCGCAGGGAACGTCAAAGATCCCCTTGCAGTTATTAGGGAATGAGGCCTTATCACTTCCTTGCTCCTTCATCTGGTGTGCACGATGTTCAGTTTGCGCGACTTGCAATTTCTCTGTTGGGTTCTGTGATAAGCCGCCTGTCCCCTTATCTGTCTTTGCGTACTTGTCAGCTGTTGCCAAAAGCTGGTCGAAACTATCAATCTTGTGCTCAGCGCGACTTAACTTGTGCACCAGCGGCTCAAATCTACAGTTCTTCCTCATAGCTTGTATTGCAGACTGTACTGTTAAGTTCTTGGCGGAGCCAAGGATCTCCGCGACTCTTTTGATCCAGTCACCGCTTGATTCGTCCTCCTTTTGAACGCATTGTCTAAGGTTTTTCATGTCTTCTGTTTGGAATCTGTTATGAACTTGTCCTTCAATCTTCCCATGTGCTTATTGATTTTGATGGCAGCTTAACAGCCAATCCCTGGCTTCTCCCTGTATTGCCAAGTGGAAATATTTCGCACGCACTTCCTGAGTTACATCAGTCCCTGTCATGCTTGCCTCATAATCTTCTATCCATAAGGCAGGGTCTTGGTACTGTGATAGGTGGTGACTCGCTGCGACTCACCGAAGTTCGGGGGGAAACGAGTGAGCCGTATTTCCTCTCCAAAACATGCTGGTCCTTTTAATAATGAATAGGAGTTTACTGGCGCTGAATCTTCATCTGAGTCAGTTTCAATCTGGGCTGGCTGAGTCGCTCCGGACGTCTGTGACTCGCCTTCTATCTTCTTTTCTTTTTCCAATGATACCTGCAAACCTGCTAGCTGGTTGACCACTTCTTCGACGCTGCACTTTTCTCCTCCCCATGATACCTCGTGTTGCGGCTCATTGGGCGTGACTCCATACATATTTGCTTGTTGTAAGGCAGCGGTTTGCAGTAGTCGATCGCATGGCGAGCTTCCTTATCAGCTCGTGTGTCTCCAACCGGTGCTATCCTCGACAATATTCCTATCGCGGCATGCACGTTGCTCTCTGGGTCGCCGTGGAACTGTGGTTTCATCTCTCTCTGTCCATCTTGATCTGATGCTTTTGCTGCCAACGACGGAGTCGCCAATCTTCTTCTTGGAGTTTCTTGCGCTCAGATGTCGTCTTGGTTCGGACCGCCTGATGCTTTTGCTGCCAGCGACGGAGTCGTCGATCTTCTTCTTGGAGTTTTTCGCGCTCAGCCGCGAGTCTTTGCGCCTCTTCATAGAGTTCCGTCCTGATAGCTTCAATTTCTTCAATCTTGAGGTCTCCTTCCTGATTTGGTAGAGATCCCCAAACAGGTCTTGTCGGAACGGGGATGGGTAGTTTTGCTAGCTTGCTGCAGTTCCTCCAACACGCGGACCCTGACCGGCCGCAGTTTCTCCCCGACTCGCTTCCTTGAGTCGCATCTATAGGCATGCGACTGACGGATCCGACGAAAACTTTCACTGATCCGATGGGCACAATGTATCCAAACTCGATGTGATCCGCCTCGGGTCCCCACTCTGAGTCGTCGATGAAGGGGACTCCATTGATGTCTTCAACCTGGCCGATGGCGATGTCCTTGAAGCCTGATTTCGATCCTGCGCGGAACGTGACGCTCTTGACCGCAGGCCCCACGGTGGGCGCCAACTGTCGTGGGTTTGTCACGTCAGGTGTCATAGATGACTTCGTAGGTGTGGGATTACGCGAGTCAAGCATCTCCGAGCTTGGGATCGCAGGAACAAAGATCAACACAGATTTACCCAGGTTCGGCCCCCTCAATGTGAGGTAAAAGACCTACTTCCTGCCTACCCTAGATTGGTATTGATATGATAATCGAGGTGTTACAATGGAGGCGATCCGATCTGGTACTCGCCGTATGAGCTAGGGTTTAAGGGCTTGACCCTCTAAGTCCTGCGAGTCCTCTTTATATACACAGAGGCTCGTCAGGTTTACAAAGGAAACTTCCCCCTCAAGGAATATATTAACTGGGACCTATCCGGAGACTGGCTCGCCTCCGTGCCTTCTAGATTCTTCTCCTTGTGGTGATTCGATGTTGGGCTTGATCCCATGTGGGCTTTTGTCCGTGCGAGTAAAGCAAGTCGCACTGGGCCGCGGGTTAATCCGGAAAGTATTCCCCCGACAGGAGGGCCTCTCCTGCCCAGAAAACCACCAAGTCCTGGCGCATCTCCGCGCCACCCTCGCGAGGCCTCCCTCGCGAGGCGTCAAGTACTACAGAACCTCGGCGAGGCTCCAGGCCCTCGCGGGGTTCCTTCAAGTGGAAGCAAGCTCCTGCACCCACTGCAGACCGCACATGGGCTCTGCGCCCGCCGCAGAGTGACGTGCGCACCTGCGCGCGATGACGACGACGCCGCAGTTGCCATTCTCGTGTATAAAGCAGTCAACAAAGCTGGGGCAAGCAAAGCGGACTCCAAGGATTGCCATTTTGGTGATAAACCGACCGGCCGCCTCTATGCTCCAAGCGCGACGTCACCGTGGGGCATGCCACAAGACTCTGCAGCGCCAGCCCACCGTCCTGGATGGACTGTGGCTTTTTCTGCCAAGACGATGTGCTCTCTGCCATGGACCGCGTCCATGGACAACCCCGACGCCGTGCGCTGAGCTCCACCTTTGCCACCATGTGGATTCCCTTCCCGCCTGTAGTTTTCGGGGAAGAGGACCGAGGCAGTATATAAGGAGGCAGCGTACGACCAAGGAGGGGATCCGCATTCGATCAGCTCATTCTACACTCCACCAGCTACGTCTCAAGGAAGAAGACGGAGCTCCTTCCACCATAGTCCACCATAGCCATAATTGTGCCCTCGGCAAGCACATTGTACTGTGAACCTCTCCAAGCAGTGCAATACATCTTAGAAGGACGTAGGGTCTTTACACCTCGCGGTGGGCCTGAACCTGGGTAGCGGCTCGTGTTCATTCTCTGTCGTGATGTTCCTCACCGAGCTCGACGAGTACCGTCGCCGAGGTTGTTGAGGATTTGTTTGACGTTGTGTTCAGCCCCTTACTCGTTTCCTGGCATCTGAGAGACACCCCTAGTTCCTGGGACTAGTCTCCGACAGTTGCTTGGATCATGTTGGTGACAAGAATTAAAATTTGACTAAAAAGATAACCACCTCCCTCGACTAGATTGTGTCACATAGTGCCACTCACCAAACACAACCAGCACAACCATGCGTCGTTCATATGGGCAGACCTTGGCCGAGTATTCTATCAAGCCTCCTTTGACGCCACCCTCTTGGCAAGTCTAGTCGGTTACCTTTGTGGTCAGGGCTAGTCTTGCGAAGGTTCCGGTGCTAGGCGTCGCTCATCTGTTGGGGGCGTGCCGGATTCACTTCGTCATAATACTTGGTCCATTGGACGTGTCGGTAGCTACACAGGGAGTGTCTGGGTAGAATAAACGGTTTATGGAAGTGTGGGTTTGTACTGTCGCCATGATCGGTTCAAGAACTGTGGTACCGGCGGTACAAGCCTAGACTTCAGCGTGTGGATAAATGTTGCAACCTCTCGAGAGTGTAAATCTAGAATCTAGCCTTGTCCCTAGGTCAAGTCACGCTATGAGTCAGTCCGGTCGAACATGGGGAATTAATTAATATGAAACCCAACGATCATGTGGAGACTTGAGAGCCTAGCCAGAGTTGGCTAGAGGCTTGAGAGCCTAGAATAAAGCCAGAGTTGGCTAGAGGCTTGGGAGCCTAGTTGTGGTTACATGTTGTTGAGCGAGAAATGTGATCTCACTTTAGAAATACGAAACGTCCCTACTAAGGTAAGTTGGTATGTTATGTCCAACCGTTAAGCTTGGACTCGCACTTTTATACCCGAACTTATGCCATGCTACTTTCCGAACTTATGCCATGTCATATAGGTAGACCTTTTTTGATTTTGGGCTAACGTCTTGCGAGTGCATTCAATGTACTCACCTGGCTTTTCATGTGGCCAGACCCCGCTGCACCCGTCGCCGAGTACCCGCTGTACAAGAACTAGGAACCAGTATCCCAGGCAGGACCCCGTGGAATAAGGCCCGTCGTTGCCACGCTACTACCTACGTACCCGCTGCGATCTCTGATAGAGGCTCGATGTTGGATAAATAATGTACATACTGTTGTGTGCGCCTGTTGCGCGATCGCGGGAGGCTCACCCCGTGTTGTAATCATGTATCCATCCGAAGTCGGAGCCATATATGTATTTGGTTATGTCTTTGTTTATCAAGTTGTCATATATCTAGTGTTTCTGGGACTGGTATATGGGGTAGCTCGATCATCTAGATCGGGGTGCCACAAGGCATCCGAGCAAGGAAGTACCACGGGAGGATACTCACAAGGCATGACGGCGACGAAGGCGCGGTGGTCGCCGAAGTGGATGATGGAGACTCCAGCGGGCGGAGGCCTATCCCCGAAACATGCGGCGTTGTCGATGACGCAGTCGAATGCGCCGAGTATCAGGACGAGGCCTGACGCGACGCGCTGGCCTGAAGCGGTGACTGGTCCCGAATGGAACGTAACTCTGGTCGCCGCGTTAGGCCCCACGGTGGGCGCCAAATGTCGGGGTATAAAGTTCGGCATATACCAATGGGGATGGCTTGAGTGGGTGGAGCCCAACAGGTTGCGTTGCGACGGTGCTCGCTTGGGATTAGGCACGAGCATGGTGAACACCGAGACGTACCCAGGTTCAGGGCCCTCGTGCGGAGGTAACACCCCTACTCCTGCACTGATATGTATATGATGGTCACCAGGGTTACAATGGTGCTCCTCGAGCTGTATGCTGAGCTCTATGAACTATGGTGGCTGGTGAATCCTAGCTGGGGTGGGGAGAATCGTCCGAACCCCTTCCATGGGGTGCCCGGCCCTCCTTATATAGGATTGGGGGGGCATTACAAGTCGCGTCGGCTAGCCGTCTTCCCGGCTAGCGGAGGCGGGCCCGAGCCTACGGTCACCTACAGTGGTTAGGCACTGTGGGCTACTCTACACCTTACAGGTTAGGCCGGCTGACCCCTATGGACGGTACACTGTGGACGACGTCACGTAGCCGCAGCGGGAACCCGGCCGTGGGTCAAGCGGGGATCAGGTGCTCCTGCCCATACCTCCTTATCTTCTTGTCCGTATCCTGTTGGAGAGCATCTAGGACCCTGCTCGGGGCGGGCGGGACCAGGCGCTCCTGCCCATACTTCCTCGTCCTCTTGTCTTATCCCCTCGGATAGCATTCGAGGGACGGCCACGGGGCGAGGGGGATCCAACTCCAGCTTGACGTCTTCGCACCCGTCAGCCTGGCGCCCGGCTTGCCGTCTGGACGGCTACCCGGAAATTATTCCCCTAACACCCGGGGTGTCACGGAACACCGACGCGTGGAACACAAGGAGGTGTCATGGTGGGGAAAGTGCTCGAACCTTGGGCCTATCAGAGGAGGAAATCAGGGGGCAGCCCGCCCCCTCAAGGGATGAATGGGCGGCGAGCGTCGAGATAAGAGGAAGAAGGGATTGGCTAGCCTCTCTACTACGAGGGAAGCAGAAGAACTCAGGAAGGGGCGGTCTGAGAGCGGCAAGACCCGAGGGCCTCCCTCAGGCGGAGCTCCTCGAAGATGTCGTAGGTAAAGACCTTCGGCATCTTCGAGGAGCTCGCCCCAGGGAAGGGCTTCGGACGTAAGACCAGAGATGCTCGGGAACTAGAAGACCTCCGGGAAGCAGGCCGCGGGGCCTGTCACGGAATCTCCCGGGAAGGGCTCGAGCGCCGGGGGAGGCGTGAACGGACTACGTGGCGGATACATCCTGCGCATCAGCGTGGCAGAGGTTGCTTCGCGGGGATGTCAATACCGGCTGGCGTCACCGACAAGACCACCCACGCCCTCTGCTGGGCGCAGACTAGGCATCGACAAGACAAGACCCGTCGTCTCTTCCGTTCCTGCGGGGGGACGGCATGGAGGACAGCACGGCGCCGCACTGCCACAAGAGCGGCCGGCAAGTGCCACCTTGGCTAGGGCACGACGCGTGCCGTGCCTCGGTGGCGCGCATGCAGCATGACTACCTGTGGTGTCTCCTTGGCATATAAAAGGAGGCCATTGGTCGTTTTGGAGGACCATCGAAGAACAAACTGAAGAACCCTAGATAGCTGTCACTCGGAGCCTTCCACTTAGACTCAGGGGTTGGAAGAATGAACCCCCGGGAACCTCCCGGACTTGTTCTTCCTTTGCCTACGAGAGTAGCGTGGATCTCAAGTCACCACCTTGTAACCCGCCACCACAATACAACCAGACAAGCAGGACGTAGGGTGTTACGCGGCAACGCGGCCTGAACCAGGGTAAATCTTTGTGTGTTTGTGTTTGAACTCGGGGACCGATTTCGGAGCACCTCGCGCCCTCCTACCGAACAAATAGGGGGTGGTCTGCACCCTCGTTGTCCGTGTTCCGATACGCGACAACCGGAGTGACAGAAACCTAAGCACTCGAGCCTGAATCTTGCACGTATGGGATAAAGAGGATCTTAAACTTAAGGCTATGGTTGGGGAAACCTTAATGAATTGTTAGTATTCACTGATGCTTGCTAACATTCCAAACATATAGTATATGTAATCACAAGTAGCTGAGAACTTGTATATTTAGCCTCTCCCACGCAGAAAACTGCATCAAAGACATTGAACTAAGTATCTTCACTAATTAATTTTGGAAAATTCCGTCACACTTTACACCACTTTTCCACACTCATGGTTCTGTTAGTTTATGCTTCTTTAGTGTTCTTTATTTCTGCAGCAACTAACTTTTACTTTCTTGTTCTTTATTATCTTGCAAAGTTATCCTTTAAGACTCATATTGTTTCTCTAGTTTTATTTCCTAGATAGGGAAAAGTTTAGTGTGCGTAAATTTGTATTAGTGGTTGATAGAACATGAGAGAATACCTATCCTACCTTTAGCTCCTTGTTGGGTTCGACACTCTTACTTATCGAAAAGGCTACAAACGATGCCCTACACTTGTGGGTTATCAAGACCATTTCAGGCGCCGTTGCCGGGGAGCAATAGCGTGGGTGAATATTGTTGTGTGCACTTGTTTGCTTTGACACTAAGTAATTTTTACTTTATGTTTTAAGTTGTTTTCTATCTTAGTATGGATAGGGAATACGAATTATAAAAAAAATAGTTGTACTTGCCATCTAAAAACGTTCTCAAAAAGAAAAGTGATTCGAAATATGAGTAATGGTTAAATGGGGGTCGACCTTGAGGCCTGTAATCTTTATAAAAAAATTGCTAAATTTCCGAGATCATCATTCTTATATGCATGTTGTTTTCATGCCACTAGGAAGATTTTGCTACGGACTTAAATGCCTCACCAGCAAAAAAGGCTTGTATAAAGCAAGTTCAGAAAGCAGTTCGGCAACATAGGTATATCCTAAATAAAATTACTTTGACGCCCCTTCTTGTTCTGTCGTGCCGATAGTAAGTCATGTTCCGATGACGAATGATGTTAAGTGGAACAAGCTTCTGGAGCACTGGAATCATCCCAACACTTAGGTCGGTTCATATCTGAAATCAAACGTGTTGCATATGTTAATTGTACTGGCCCTTTCCATCAGTTCGGACATCTGGGATAGTTGGTTAGTACATGAAAAATGACAACTTGTACCTGCTTATTTATACATTAGTGAATTCTACCATTCGTGCAGAAGATCTGCGCTGCTAACAAAGCCAACCATGGAAAGGTTAAGTTCCATCAAGCAACTGGGTCGCGCAGCTATGCAATGCACATGGCATATTTGGTAAGTCAAGATCTCTCTTTAGTATAACATAACACTGTGATTGTTGCTCTAGTTTGATTGATTTTTAGGCGAATTTTCGCTCAATGCATGTGCTCGATGTTCTACTTTCATAATTCTGTGTTACTTTATCTAGTTCATTGTATCATTTTTTTTGGACAGCTGCAGGTTTATTAAGATTTCTGAACATCGTTGCGTGCTTAAAACTGTAAATTATATCTAAAGCTTCATGCCCTGCATCGTACTGCTTTCAATAGTTATCTGCGTTCATGTATGTTCCATTTTAGGGAAACAAGTACAAAGATAAAGAACTCGGTCCTTTGGATATGTTCAAGGAGTGCCACTAAAGCAGGAAAAAACGGCTACTCCTATTCAGTACAACAGGCAATCGTAAGTCAGCTTTCTAAGAGTTTGCTAATTTATATCTTGCTATACGCATGTTGACCTTGATTCTTCATTGAAATAAAGAATGAGATGGAAACACAGCTTGCTGAACCAACGACAGATGGAGGATGCAAGACTGAGGCCAAGGTTATATCTGATGTCCTCTCAAAGAACACAGCCAAACCTAGCTTTCTTCCAAATATTGGTATCTTCCGCCAGCCCTCTGGATCCAAAAACAGCATGCTTGCTGCCGATTTGGAGAAAGAGCGGACGGAAAAGGCAGAAATGCAGGAGGTTATTAGAACACATAAGAATCAAATGGATGCCATGCAGGCAAAGATTGGCAGTTTCAGCGAGATATTGAGTCGGCCAAGGTAGAATTACTAACCCAGATTACATGGTTGCGCGGTGCTGCGAAGATCCACCGTTGTAATGGTATCTTTTCGTTTGTTGTAGCCCAGTCGTGCGAGTGCACGTTGTACTGTGATTGTATTGTAATTAACGGACACATTCAAAATGGTTTCTTCTGGAATTGATGTATTATATTCCTACTAGGCCGAAGTGGTATTATAAAACAAAATAACTGGTCGGGTTGAAAATCGTAGCAACAGTAATGGGCCACAATAGTTGGGCCTTCTATAAGCTGTGTTATATATAACTTGGCCAAAAGAAACGGACCAACCATAAGCATACCAGATCATAATTGGGTTGGACGTAATGGCCCAACATCTCGTGGACCGTAACTATGAGCCGACTTGGAACAGGCTGGACGTTAATGGGCCCATATTTACTGGGCTGAGCTCAAATGGGCCATCCTTAAATGGCCGATGTTAAGTGGGCTGCAATAATGGGCCGACGTTATACGGGCCGGAAGAAATTTGGGCTAGAGAATTCCTGGGCCGCGAGTCCATGGGCCTGCCTTAAATGGGCCAGCAGAAACGGGCCATTAATTACTTAGCCTGCCACATTTGGGCTGACACAAACGAGCCGAATATTACTGGCATGCTGTACATGGGCCACCAGTATGTAGCTCGGGGTTTATGGGCCAGAACATGACTGGGCCGTATAAATATGGGCTGAAGTTCAGTGGGCTGGACCAAGACGTATCTGGCCAGTCTTAAAATTAATGCCATGGCCCATTGACCATTAATGGGCCGGGCGGAAACCAAACACGTTTCACCCTACCATATGTCCACGTGCCGTCCTATAAATAAGACACATGTCCCCTTTGATGGACATGTGTCGTCCTCGTGTGTTGACACGTGGTGAGCTGTGGGCGTTCCACATGTCATCCTATCAAACGTCCTCGTGTCTCTACTGGGTTGGGCCACGCGTCAGGTGACATCACACTAGACGACAAGAACTGACGTCACCCAACAAAAACTAACATGTCAGTTCTTGTCTGACATGCGTGGTAGCATGTTTCCCTACACAGAGACCAGCAACCATGACGTTATTTTCCGTCACGGTCAACTGGGCTGGGCGGGCCTCGGGCTGGGTCTCGCTATCACAGATCGAAGACGGTTCTTTAAATCTGTCTCAGAATTCATCTATGACGCGGCTTCGACCATGATCGATAAATCCGTCATAGATGAGGCTTTACGATGGATATTTGACTTTCCACCACAAACTTATTCAGTGGTTGAAAACTGGGATTCCTGTAGTGTTTGGTCGAAACCCTAAAACTAGTACATAACGACACATCTGAAACGGGCCAAAACCCTCATCGGAAATGGAGAAGTGGTTCGTGTCCCTGTCCCCGTGGCTGATGTGAAGGCCCTCATCGAGAACGGAGTCCAAAAACCATAGCCGATGAGTCCACGTTTTGGCAACGGTTCTACACATATCTCCGTTTCCTTAGTGTCGAGCTCATCAGTAACAGAGTGTGTGAATTTACTCGTTTGCATTGAGGTTTTTTCATAAGCATATAGCACGAATACTGATGCCACTGGGCATTTAAAATCTCACAGCACAAGCACAAGAATGACAGATCAGATTCATAAGGTAGTAGCTCAGATTCATAAGGTAGCTCAACCTTACAGTGATACATCTTTATAACCTGCTAGCTATTGACAATTGTTTTTAGTAGCAGTGACAACATGCTTTATAACCTCCTGCCACTCTTCTTCCTGCCAGAGTTCCCAAAGCTGGATAATCATTGATACTCCACAGAAGAGCATCAGCCTTGGCAAGCACATATTTAGTAAGGACAGATGTAGCAAACTGTGATACATCTTCAACTCTCCTTGCTATTGACAAATGATTTTGATAGCACTAACAGCATGCTTTATAACCTCTTGTCACTCTTCTTCCTTCCATAGTGGCCAAAGCTGGATAATCATTGATACTCCACAGAAGAGCATCAGCTTGGCAAGCACATCTTTAGTAAGGACACATCTTCTGTCCATCTGATGAGGATATAGATGCATGGTCAGTATAGATCTACATATTGGAGACATGTAGGTGTATAATATTGAGTGCAAACCAATTAATGGTTACATATTTGAGAGAACAGATCGATCTACTAACAATGCCCAATTAGAACAAACAGATCGAGCACATGCATAATTATCTATGGCTAGGCATTCGAGCAATTAACTGTGGCAACTACACATAGCTTTATCTAACTTTTCCAGTGCATGGATGAGCTTACCGGCGGTGGCATAATTATATATGGCTAGGCATTCGAGCTTACCGAAGATGTGCGGCGAATGGCCGACGCACCGCTGGGGAAGATGCACGGCTAGGGGTAGAAGTGCGGCGGTGATGCCGGCCGGCCACGCCGCTCAGATCTGCGAGATAAGGGTTAGATCTGGCGCTGCTTGGAGCCGCCGCCACATTGTGAGAGTGAGAGTGAGGGCGAGAGCGAGAGCGTTAGGGTTGTCGGAATGGCGTATTTATAGCACAAGTACAATATCGGAAACGGAGGCGATAAACAGCCGTATCCTTTTATTTGCTCATTGACACAGTGGGCCTACTTAACAGTACAATTGAACTAACTATCTACTCTACTTGTACTTCTTCCGCCCTCCCTCCACGCCATTGTCGTCCACGGCGCGGCGTCGCTTCTTGCCGATTGCCTTCTCCTCCGGCTCGTGCTCCTCCCTCTCCGGCCGCACGTCCTTCTCTGGCGACTCCTTCTCTCGCGCCTCCTTCTCCGGCGCGTGCTCCTCCTCCTCCTCCGGCGCGTGCTCCTCCTCCTCTGGCGCCTCCTCAGACGCCTCCTCCTCCACCTCGTCGGAGTCGTCTTCTTCCTGGGTAGAATACGGCTCCGGCGGGTCCTCCGGCTCCTCTTCCTTCGGCGCCTCCTCCTCGTCGGAGTCGTCTTCCCCTTCACGTGAAGACGGCGGGTCCGAGTGGTCGGAGTCGTCTTCTACAGAGCGTGTAGATGGCGGGTCCGAGTTGTCGGGGTCCGAGTCTGGCGTCCCGTCTTGATCCCAGCCTGGGACTTCACCACGGTCTTCACCGCTCGCGTCGTCGCTCGGGACTTCCTCGTTCTGTCACCAGGGCTCCTCCATGGCAGTTGTGCTAGTGTGGAAGAGAACGTGGGAGGGAACGAAGGGGAGAATGCGAGAACTGCCTGGCTTCACGCGGTTCCAGTCACATTTTATTAGCGGCGAGCAGGTGGTTCCAATCCCTCGTGAATTAAGCCGCATTAAACAGGCGCGCTTCCAGTTTACAACTGCAATTTCCCAAGCAAATCGCAAACGGATATCCTTCCACAATCGTTGCCTTAGAGATAAGTATTGTAAACGGAGGTGAATTTATGACCGTTGCCAATACTATAGGTAACGGAGAACGTAAATTCTCCTTAACCAATGTTGACGAACCAGCCGCGGCCCAGTTCCGTCAGGCCTCGTCCGCAACGCTAAAATCGCGATTTTTCGTCGCCTATCTCGTGTCGTTACCATAGAGGGGTATCCGATGTGTCATTCTGTACTAGTGTAAGCGGTTGACTAAAAGTCAACCCTATCATCTACCGCTTCCACATGCGTCGAAAGGGGGCAGCTCAATGAAATTTTCTCCTTGGTTGTGTTAGGGTAGCTCATTGGAACATTTAAAACCAACTTTGGGCCCATGTAATCACAGGATTCCATCCGTGCACCCCAAGTTGGAGTTCAGCCCTAATTAGAAGAAGATCGGAGATCCTTCGTGTGGGATAATTGTGGTCTGTGAAACGTGTCACACCTAGGAATTTTATGTTTGCTCTTCCAATGTACCACCACATTCTCATACATATTTTAGGATAGTACCTAGGTTTTTGTGTGATTCCAACGTTCCTGAGCCCCTACTTTGGTCCAAACCCTAAGAAGTTGATCGAAAGTCAACCATGTGTTCTACCACTTCCATAGGAGTCGAAAGGGGGTACGTTAGTGGAATTTTTCATATGTTATGTTAGGGTATCTCATAGGAACATTTAAACCAAACTTTGGTCCAATGTTATCGCAGGATTCCATTCGGTGCACCCGACGTGGGAGTTCGGCCTTAGAAGATCGCAGAACCTTCGTGCGGGATAATTGTGGTCTATGAAGCGAGTCACACCTAGGATTTTAATATTGTCTATTCCAATGTGCCAGAACAGTATCCTACATATTTTAGGACATTACCTAGGTTTTTGTGTGATTCCGACGCTCCGGAGCCCCACTTTGGTTGAAACCCTAATCTTGACGGAAAGTCAACCCTGTCGTCTACCACTTCCACGGGCGTCAAAAGTGGGTTGCTCAGTGGACTTTTGTCCTTGGTTGTGTTAGAGTAGCTCATAGGAACATTTAAAACCAACTATTGCCCATGTTATCACAGGATTCCAACCGGTGTGCCAGAAGTGGGAGTTCAACCTTAGAAGATCGCAGAACCTTCATGTGGGATAATTCTGGTTTGTGAAACGGGTCACACGCAAGACATTAATGTTGGCTCTTCCAATGTTCAACCACACTCTTATACATATTTTCGAACAGTACCTACGTTTTGTTGTGATTCCGACACTCCGGAGCCCCCACTTTGGTCCAAACACTAAGCAGTTGACTGAAAGTCAACCATGTCCTCTACTGCTTCCACGGACGTCAAAAGGGGGTAGCTCAGTGGAATTTTCTCCTTGGTTGTCTTAGATTAGCTCATAGGAACATTTAAAACCAACTTTGGGCCCATTTATCACAAGATTCCATCCGGTGCACCCGAAGTGAGAGTTCAGCCTTAGAAGATCGCACATCCTTCGTGTGGGGTAATTGTGGTATGTGAACTGGGTCACACCTAGGAGTTTGATTTTGGCTCTTCCAATGTGCCACCACACTCTTATACATATGTTAGGACAATACCTAGGTTTTGGGGTAATTCCGACGCTCCGAAGCACCCACTTTGGTCAAAACCCTAAGTAGTTAACCAAAAGTCAACCTTGTCGTCTACCGCATCCACGAGCGTCGAAAGGGGGTAGCTCAGTGGACTTTTCTCCTTCAGCACTAATGTGGATATTGTTGGATATTAAATGAAAATAATAATCTTGAAACTCAAATTTAAACTAAAACTTAATTTAAATGGGTGATAATTTACATACTTCGCACCATATATAAGGCGCTTACAGCAAGAAATAAAAGAAAATCCAACGAAAAAGCCGCTGGTGGCCGCTGCTACTTTACTCGTCGTCGTCGTCGCCTGTTAGGTATTCCCCCGAAAGAGGATGTGCCGCAGGGCGGGGGCGTCGAGGGGACGGAAATTTGGCCACAAGATGGAGCCTCGAGGGCTGCCCATGGCCAGCAGGAAGGCGTGCGCGTCCCGCCACCACCTCTGTCCTATCACAGTGCACCCCGTACTCCCACGGCTGTCTCCTGCCGTCCTTCAGAGGGAGCCCACTAGAGCGCGGCCTCGGGAGGCCGACAGACCATGTCGTAGGCGCTCGGCGTCCATAGCCGGCGAGAGGCACTCGCCATGGTAAAGCCATGGTCGAGAACCCGTCAGAGCCCTAGTCGAGTATCCAACGGAGCCCAACATGCTGGCCTACGAGAGATGGCACACGCACACACGTTTGATATCACATGTGGGCCCTACAACGGCCCGGGCGCTGGCCCGCGTGCCAAGCACCGGTCCATGCACCCCAGCCATGCGCTCCACCGGCTGCAAACGAGGAGGAGCATGTCTCCATCGGGTCGTTCTCTTGCCACCGTCCACGCGACGTGCGGGACATCCTCAATGACAAGCTGGACGAGGACGTGCGCGTGCGCATCGAGCGTCGTCGTAGGCGGCGGCAGGAGGCCGGGACGGCAGAACCGCACTACGCCGGGCGAACTGTCGAGCTGCATTACCCACAAAATGCACCGTGTAGAAGCTTGGCTAATTTTTTAAAATAGTACATTTTTTAAACAATTTTCAGAAATTATACGCTTATTGAGGAATTTACAGAATTAATAACCCTCGGTTTTGCCCAAGCTGATAGGGTCCCGTTAGGCACAGTAAAGCCAACCAGCTAGTCGACCAGGCCAGCCCACCAGCTGACAGCTCTGTCGGTCAGACATGGCTACTAATCGGCCACGACTAGGCTGATTAGCCGGTCGGTTTGGAGGAAACCGACAAGTCCCATCCAGCTTGCGTGATGTTGTTACCTTAACAACATCTGCTTATATATGTTCTCTGAAACGAAAAGCTTACAACACGAAAGTTATGCGTAACATTGAGATGAACCTCCTCCTCAAATGAAGTTTCAAGCGGTCGACCGAGTGCGATGATTTTGACAGAATTTGTCCAAAAATAATGCAAACTTAGGTCCAAAAAAGCTACAGTTCAAGAAACTCGAAACCAAGTATAGGAGTGCAACCTACTCGTCGATGCGCACATATTTCGTGTACACCATATCTCAAATCTAGATATGGTTGTGTAGATTAAGTTACAACACCTGGATGGGCCTAGTCGTGGGACTCCTCGGTTTCCTCCAAACCGACTGGCTAGTCAGCTAGTCTTGGCCGATTACTAGCTGGTCGGTTTAGCCGTGGCCGATAGGGCCTTTCGGCTTGGGCAAAACCGAGGCTGTATTATTTCTGCAAATTTCTTGAAAAACGTATTATTTTCTAAAAATTATTAAAAAAAGTATTATTCAGAAAAAATAGCTAGAAGTTTGCCCATGTGTCATGTTCCATTGAATATAGCGCAAAGTACTTCTCACAAATTGTCTCGACCATTTGGGGTTATCGCGATTAAATTTGTGAACGCGAGCGGTGATGGCCTGGGCGAGACTAAGGTAACCACTGTCCTCAAGTGCTCCAGGTCGCTCACCAGTTTCAAAGTGCACTCGTGTATAAATAAAAGCACGCCTGTTACTACCATGGTTGGGCTGTAACACCCCAAAATTTGGGACCTAATTTTAGCGGTGTTTTCTGACACCTGAAAAACTTTTTCTATTTTTCCTAAATATTTCCTCAAATCTTTTGAGGATGTTTTGACTTTGGAATTGCCTTCTCAAAATTTCCCGGTAATCCACGAACCACTCCATCACCCGTGATGATTTTGGTGCTGAGGTTTTCCCTCGAAAACCCTAGCCCTAATTATCGAACTTTTAAACCCTTTTCTTCACCTACTAAAGGAAAGCCTATTTCCATAGCTGGAAAAATTCCACGAGAAATACCAGAGGACTCCTCTATCCATATAAAGACAATCCATGCAAAAATATTGCATACTCCAATGCAATATTTCCAAGTTAGGCCATAATTTCAAAACTGCCACTTTTGATCCAGAAATGTTTTAACCAAGCTAGGCACCTCCAATAATTCTGATAAATTCAGGGGATGAATATTTTGGCATTCCCTGCATTTCATCTTTTGGAGGCAAACCCATTTGAGCAATATTTAGACCACTTCCTTTGTAAGCCCAAATTAACGCCATTTTGAGTTCTTCAAGCAAACCTAGACCTAGAAAAAATCCCATGGCCATGATACTTGGTGATCTTGACCACATGATCCCTAGACACCCCTAACCAGAAGGCCACCCCAATGGGAATTGTGGAAATCCTATTTTCCTAAATCATGCCATTAGGGTCATTTTTGGCCATCTTTTGGAAACCCAATTTCCCGTCACCCAAATGATCTCAAACTCCATAGACACTCTCCCCTGACCAAAATGACCCATGCCTAAATTTTTGGGGATTTGTTTGAGTTGTGTAAGGCCAAGATCATTTCATCGAACACCTTCGGTGTTTTTGGTTTTCTGGGGAATCTATTTTACAAAGTTTGGGATCCATGATAGATTCTTGTTTTGTTGTGTTCCTCTCGTCGTTATGAACCCAGTGGTGGGAACCTTTTCCCATTTGGAGCCCCGAGTCACCGGGAACGCGACGACACGCTTTGGCGTGACCTAATCTCGCTTAACCTAAACTTGTTTAGCTAAATCCTCTAGCACAGTGCAGCCTCGTGCGTTGCTGTGCATCCAGCACGACAGCCACACCCTCCCCTCGTTCCTATCACCATCTTGTGGCTTGGAGTGAGCCGTGGCCGTCGGTGCTCCCTCTCCCATGCATATAAGAAGAACCCGAGGCCTCCTGAGCAACGTTCACTTCATTCCATCTGCCCTGCCCTTCTCGTTCGGGTAGGAACGCGAGAGAAAAACCGCAGCAAAATCTCTCCACACAAAAACTTCCACCATGGCCGTACTGACCGCAGCTCAGCCGAGCTGCTGGCGATGCCACCCGAGCCTTCCCTGGCTGCTGCACCCATTCCTCTCTTCCCCTCCTGGACCTCTCTGCTCGCTTAGTTGGAAAACGGCGGAGCTCTGCTCCGATTCCTGGCCGAGGCCACCGCCGTCGGAACCCGACCATGGCGAGCTCGAACCAGTGCCGTTCTTCGATTAAACGCGCAGAGCGCCTCCTACCCTTCTCCTCTAGCTCCCAGTGCAGCCCTCGAAGCAAGAAGAGCACGGTGTGCTCGAGTTCATCCTCGGCCGCCATGGCCGTGCGCTCGAGCTTGGAGAAGACGACGGCAGGCCCCTTCCCCCTGCTTCCAGCAGCTTCCCTGGGCGCGGCACTGCACCGGAACCCCGCCTCCGTCCTCAGCAGGTCCGCCCGTCGCCGCCGGCGGTCGCTGGCCGTGCCTCCCCGCACGTTCCCGTGCGTGCTCGTACAGAGGAAGAGGTCGACCACACCGTCGCAGCCACCAGCTCCCCGCCACCCCAGCTCCTTTCCCGACCGCGGCGAACCGCCTCCGAGCCGTCCCCGCCGTCGGACGGTCCTCCCGGCGTCCCCACGCCGTCCCTGGCCGGCTCCTCGCCGCTCCAGTGCGAGCAACCGCGGAGGATGAAGAAGGCCCCGTCGATCTGGTGTTTTTTTTTTCCCGTTGACTCGCTTCCGAGCGGTTTCTTCGGTCCAGCCCAGCAGCGCAGCGCCCTCCGCAGCCCAGGCGGCCCACCAGCGGCCTGCCTCGCCCAGGCGCTGGCGCAGCGCGCCCGTAAGCGCAGCGACGGCCCAGCGGCAGGCCCATCAGCGGAGAAGCGGCCCGTGCTGTTTTTTTTCCCAGCGCTGTGTGTTTTTCTTTTTTCGAGGTGAGCAGCAGTTAGCTATCTGTCGCACGTCAATAACTTGTGAACCGTAGCTCCGTTTTAATCGATTCAAATTTGTAAATTCCTAGTTTGTAACGATCTGTCCAGTGATACTGGTCTTACCCTTTTTGTAAAACATTTGTATACTCAGCACCCTTGTATGCGTGTATAGGGTATCCCGCGGTACCGGCGAACCGAGACCTGAATCGTGACGTTCGTGACCCTCCAAGCCAAACGGTTCCGGTCTTCGCAGGCAAGCTAACTCCTTGCTATGAGCCATCCTGCAATGCTTGTTTGTTTGATTTCTTAATACCATGCCGGGTGTTTATGTATGTCTACTGTTAAATGGTTATGTCTGTCTGCTAATATTGTTGCATGTCTGTTTATTGTCTGTACTTTACATGAGCCTTGTATTGTCGTATGTATATCATGTTGCATTTTAAATGGTTGTATTACCTTATGATTGTTATCTGTGCATCACTCACATTCCTGAGACAATGGCCGGTGGTACCGCCTCAGTCAAAGGAATGGGGGAATTATTACAACTGTGCGTCTCGCATTTGCGTGGCTTTGTTTGGTTTTTTCCTCTTCGCCGAGGTGAGGAGCGGACGAATGTCGTCTTATGATCCTCGGGTTGGGGGCATTTGCCAAAAAGAGTTAGTTGCCTTGTCCCTCCGTCAAATATGGGTGGCATAGACCACCCGGACTGCGACGCTTGGGAGCTGACTTTCCATTTGGTTCTTATTGCCGAGATTGCTGACACCACGTCGGGGTAACCCTCGAGTGGAATGGATGCTCTCTCTTTTTTATGAGTGCTTTTCGGTTCATTCTTTTACGGTGACATCGGCCGGGTCTCCCGCCACCGTCATCCGTTTGAAACATTATGCTATTATTCTGTGAACACTAACCCCCGAGTGACACCGGCCGGGTCTCCCGCCACAGTCACCCGGGTATTATTATTATTGTTATGTTGTTATCTATACATGCAAGTATTATGTTACTAATGCCTTGTTGTTTGATGTTCTGTTACTGATATCGTGATTATTATGCTGGACTAATCCTCTGTTTTGGAACTTGTTGTGATGAAACTTGATTAAATGAAACATCCCTCCAAACAACGATAAGGTCTGTTCATAGTGCCACTAATCTGAACCCTTGAATGCAATGCCACCGTTGTCTCATGGAAAACCGTGACCTAGTAGGTTGTTGAGCCCCTTTTGTGCCATCCATTGGGCGCAGTCGTTCGGTTGCGCTGTCCGAGGGTAGAGGTAGACAGGCACGGGTTCGACTGTGATAGGGAGTCCGGAGCTAGGCATACCCGGTCGCGCCGGGGGATGTGCCGGATTTACTTGCCCGTTGTGCCACGCGCATAGGGTGGTGCAGGAGTGTGTCTTAACAGGTGGACCGTCATGTGAGTGTATTTTGCTTAGTACGACTTTGGGCGTGATAAACCTGAAGTGTCGGCTGAGTAGGGTGCATTCTGATAGGTGGTAAAGCAAACTCTCGAGAGCATCAACCTAGCCAGCTAGCCCCGTTCCTGGGATATGGAACAACAGTTCAGTGTCGGTCACACTATGTGTCCTCGTCGTGTCCGGAGGTTAAACTTAAGATTTGTTTGAAATAATTAATGAACGACCAGATTACACTAAATGAACAAATAAGATGATGCAGGAAATATTGTCTTGAGATGTTGATGGTAACTCGTGATAGGGATGGCGGTGTGATGCGTTGGGAAGCCTACAGTTAGGCCAGAGCCCACATCAACCGTGCATGCCCAGAGTGAAATGAAGAGGCCAGAGGGCCTAGCAGTGATCACAGGTGATGTCGTGTATTATGTGGTACCAACTGGTACACTCGTCTACTCGTCACAGGTAAGCTCGTTGTATGATTGCCGGTGCACGATCCAACCCCTCCTGGCTTGGACTCTGCACTGGTGATACCCCATTGTTTGCTTATGCCATGTTTTGCTTGTCAATGTCATGCTACTTTTATGCCATGTATCTAGAGTACACCCTGCCAGGTGTAGATTTTATTTCCAATGTATATCTTGTTGCATGATTGTTGGATTGTTTGTAGTAAGTGGCGAATTCTTGCTGAGTGCATAATGATGTACTCACGGGCCTTGTGATTGTGGCCAGGTTTTGTCGAGGATTCATCTTCCACCTTAGGAAGGATTTGAAGCAAGAGCGTGCTAGGATCAGTAGCCCAGCCAGAACCTGTGGAGTGGAGCCGCTCCAAGCCGTAGCCTCTCATATGTCTTCCGCTGCCAGTTAAAAACTCTGCCCAGAGCCATACTGGGATTGATATTTCGTCATTCCTTGATGGCCTTGTAAACCATTTGTAGCACTGATGTGCCTGATTGTGTAATGATGTCCATTATGTTACACTGTTGTGACGTGCGGCCAGTTATCTTGGGATGGCGCACGGGACGACTGCCTCTCTGGTGATATGTGCCAGGGAGGGGTGTCACAGAGCATGGTATCAGAGCACCAGGCTGGCTGTAGACTACCCTAGCATGGAAAACCCTGCCTTACTTTTGCCCGACAGCGAGCCCGATGGATTTAACCCATCTCCGCCTAACCGGCATGGCTGGTGTCGGTCCACAGTAAGGTACAGTAGGATGTGACCCAATCCACCCAGCAAGGCTCGCCGGTTTCTTCCAAGAGAAGGAGCCGACACACCCAGCTTCTAAGAGACCCCAGTCCTAGCTGCTGTTTATCCCCAACCTCGCCTGCTATCCTTAGCCACCCAACCCTCTTGAAGCAGGATCCCGCAAAGGAATCCCGCGTTCTCATCTCATCCTACACCCAGATCCAGAAATAATCCGATGGCGAACCCCAAGATCGTCCTAGAGACCACTGCCGAGGATCATGGCGGATTTCCACTGATGCTTTGGAAGGCCGTCTGTGTTCTTCTTGGTAGGCCTGCTCGCCCTCGATACGTGGTGCTCGAGAACTCACTCTCGCCTGCCGGGAGTGATTTTCGAGCAGACGTGCATGTCGGCTCGTGTGCATTGGGCACAAGTCCGTCTTACCTGATCCAAGGTAGGAGCATGGCCACTATCCATCAAGCCATCCAGGTAGCAGCCTGGGAAGGTCTCGTCCGCCTGCGGTACTCAGAACCGGCAATGGCGAAAAGTCGAGCTTTCCACCTCCTCCCCGCCAGACCCCAGCATGGTGCGGAGGCTATCCAAACTCCCATTGGAGAAGAAGTCGACCCTGCCGTAATCACCCTGGCCACCTACGGAGGTGCAATGACAAGGCTCAGCCATTCTCTGATGGAAGAACTCATGACCACAAGGCGCAACCTTGGTATTGCTCGCATGCAACTGAGTCGAGCAAGGAACCTACCTACCCCCGCCCATGGGCGAGCTCAGGGCACAGGACTCCCGTTCCCAGATGATTTGCTGGAACGCGGTCTTGATGCATCTGTGGCGCAAGCACTAGCTCGAGTTCAGCAGCACCCCCAAGAGCGAGGTATGATCCTCGAAGGAGCGCATGCGATTCCCCACCCCGCGGAAGATGGAGATGTGGACACCACTCTTCGTCTCGGCCGCACTCCCCGACTACCAGAGGCTGTCAAACTGAGTAGAACCCTGTTTAGTTAGCCCGAGTGGCGCTTGTGTGTTGGTAGGGGAGAATCAGCGAGGTTGTTTGTTTTTCTTGTGTTAGCTTGTAATGTAAGTTTGTTGTATGCTTTCTGGATGATGTTGAACCAGCTCGTAATAAAACTTGGTGTTCTAATTCTCTTGTTAACCATTATGGTTGAGATGTTATGCCACCCTCCTGCAAATGCTTTGGGCCATAAAATGCAGGATTAATTTTCTAAAAGATATTTTCTCAGTACAGCCAGTTCTTTTATCTGTATGCTAGTACCTCTGCAATTCTATCTGTGCTGCAAGACCAGGTTTGTTGCAGCTGAGAAAAGTTCAGAAATAAAAATCTTGTTCCAGTTCATCAGAGGAGACAAATTGGATACATCTACTAAGTTCAGTACAGAAGGGAAATTACAGAATCAAAGGATACAAGTTCTACTCCAACATAGAACACTACAACTACCTCAGTACAGATGCAAAGGCACCCCAGAAATTCTACTCCCTCTCAACCTCAGTGGCGTTGCTAGAAGATGAGCCTGGCTCACCCGAAGCCGAGTCGCGAGCCGCGCGACGGCGACAGACGGCTCGAGCGGCTGGCTCACCTCCAGCTCGAAGAGCGGCCACCTCAGCCACCGGCGGCGCAGCCTGCCCCACTGCCGCAGCCTGCCCCTCAGCCGCAGCCTGCCCCTCACCGCAGCCTGCCCCTCCGCCGCAGCATCAGCACCAGCGCCAGACCACCAGTTGCACAGACCGAAGATCAGGAGGACCACCGTCGCGAACAGCAGTGCTCCCACCATCGGAACCAAGACCACGAAGAGCACCAAGGCAGCAACACGCTCGAGGAAGTCCCCATCCTCCATGATCTCGACATAGGCTCTGAAGAAATCTCGAACGAAGCCCATGGTCGCGATGAAAGAAGAAAGGATTTCAGAGATATCTGGTTTATAGCTGGAGCTCGGACGTCGCTCCTCGACACCGCACGCGGGAAAAGAGAAAGCATCACGAGCGGTGGCGCGAAACCATCGAGGACATGTTCCCCAAAGCCGTGATGGCCGCGACGTCGACGAACCGCACGCGCAGCAGTGCCGCAGTGGAGTGCTCCATGCACTGGGAACCGCCGTGTACAGAGTGAGAGAGAGCGAGGAAGAAGAAGAGGGAAAGGAAGAGGGAGACTGCCAGGTGGACCCCGGTCCCCACGTCAGCGAGTAGGCCGATAGCCCGGTGTGCCTCTATCCTTTTCTCAGGAAATCATCCCCTCATCTCTCCAGTGTTTCTTTTAGGGAAAATCTTTACAAAATGATTTTGGGAAATGGCCTATCCCACGGTGTCTGTGAACCAATTATTGGTGACACGGATATTTTCTTTTAAAAAGAAACCTTTTGGTTTTCTAAAACCTGTGTAAACGTGAAAATGTTTATGCAGCTTTTCTAAAACAAAACCCTAGGCAAGGGGTATGGTTAGGATATCCCTCAATAATTTGGTTTTATAAAATGGTGGGTAATTCTTTACCCAAGAAAAATCTTTGGTTGCTGGTTGATAGTTTGGTTGTAGATCTTGGTTGATCTTGCCATGTTTGTGTTGAGTTGAGCGAAACCATAGATTTAATTTTAACCATGGTGGTAGATCCTATGTTGATTGATTGAGTGAGCCCCTGCCACGCCATCTTTTAAATGCATTGAGTATGGTAGAAATATCATACTGTTTTAAATAAAATCTTGTGGAGTGCTAATCTCTTGTATGTTAAACTCTAATATTTTGCAGAAAAAGTTTTTAAATAGGGTATAAATGGATCGTTCAAGAATTATCTTGTATAACCTCCTTAATCTCGAGGACGAGATTCTTTTAAGGGGGGAAGGTCTGTAACACCCCAAAATTTGGGACCTAATTTTAGCGGTGTTTTCTGACACCTGAAAAACTTTTTCTATTTTTCCTAAATATTTCCTCAAATCTTTTGAGGATGTTTTGACTCTGGAATTGCCTTCTCAAAATTTCCCGGTAATCCACGAACCACTCCATCACCCGTGATGATTTTGGTGCTGAGGTTTCCCTCGAAAACCCTAGCCCTAATTATCGAACTTTTAAACCCTTTTCTTCACCTACTAATGGAAAGCCTATTTCCATAGCTGGAAAAATTCCACGAGAAATACCAGAGGACTCCCCTATCCATATAAAGACAATCCATGCAAAAATATTGCATACTCCAATGCAATATTTCCAAGTTAGGCCATAATTTCAAAACTGCCACTTCTGATCCTGAAATGTTTTAACCAAGCTAGGCACCTCCAATAATTCTGATAAATTCAGGGGATGAATATTTTGGCATTCCCTGCATTTCATCTTTTGGAGGCAAACCCATTTGAGCAATATTTAGACCACTTCCTTTGTAAGCCCAAATTAACGCCATTTTGAGTTCTTCAAGCAAACCTAGACCTAGAAAAAATCCCATGGCCATGATACTTGGTGATCTTGACCACTTGATCCCTAGACACCCCTAACCAGAAGGCCACCCCAATGGGAATTGTGGAAATCCTATTTTCCTAAATCATGCCATTAGGGTCATTTTTGGCCATCTTTTGGAAACCCAATTTCCCGTCACCCAAATGATCTCAAACTCCATAGACACTCTCCCCTGACCAAAATGACCCATGCCTAAATTTTTGGGGATTTGTTTGAGTTGTGTAAGGCCAAGATCATTTCATCGAACACCTTCGGTGTTTTTGGTTTTCTGGGGAATCTATTTTACAAAGTTTGGGATCCATGATAGATTCTTGTTTTGTTGTGTTCCTCTCGTCGTTACGAACCCAGTGGTGGGAACCTTTTCCCATTTGGAGCCCCGAGTCACCGGAACGCGACGACACGCTTTGGCGTGACCTAATCTCGCTTAACCTAAACTTGTTTAGCTAAATCCTCTAGCACAGTGCAGCCTCGTGCGTTGCTGTGCATCCAGCACGACAGCCACACCCTCCCCTCGTTCCTATCACCATCTTGTGGCTTGGAGTGAGCCGTGGCTGTCGGTGCTCCCTCTCCCATGCGTATAAGAAGAACCCGAGGCCTCCTGAGCAACGTTCACTTCATTCCATCTGCCCTGCCCTTCTCGTTCGGGTAGGAACGCGAGAGAAAAACCGCAGCAAAATCTCTCCACACAAAAACTTCCACCATGGCCGTACTGACCGCAGCTCAGCCGAGCTGCTGGCGATGCCACCCGAGCCTTCCCTGGCTGCTGCACCCATTCCTCTCTTCCCCTCCTGGACCTCTCTGCTCGCTTAGTTGGAAAACGGCGGAGCTCTGCTCCGATTCCTGGCCGAGGCCGCCGCCGTCGGAACCTGACCATGGCGAGCTCGAACCAGTGCCGTTCTTCGATTAAACGCGCAGAGCGCCTCCTACCCTTCTCCTCTAGCTCCCAGTGCAGCCCTCGAAGCAAGAAGAGCACGGTGTGCTCGAGTTCATCCTCGGCCGCCATGGCCGTGCGCTCGAGCTTGGAGAAGACGACGGCAGGCCCCTTCCCCCTGCCTCCAGCAGCTTCCCCGGGCGCGGCACTGCACCGCAACCCCGCCTCCGTCCTCAGCCGGTCCGCCCGTCGCCACCGGCGGTCGCTGGCCGTGCCTCCCCGCACGTTCCCGTGCGTGCTCGTACGGAGGAAGAGGTCGACCACACCGTCGCAGCCACCAGCTCCCCGCCACCCCAGCTCCTTTCCCGACCGCGGCGAACCGCCTCCGAGCCGTCCCCGCCGTCGGACGGTCCTCCCGGCGTCCCCACGGCCGTCCCCGGCCGGCTCCTCGCCGCTCCAGTGCGAGCAACCGCGGAGGATGAAGAAGGCCCCGTCGATTTGGTGTTTTTTTTTCCCGTTGACTCGCTTCCGAGCGGTTTCTTCGGTCCAGCCCAGCAGCGCAGCGCCCTCCGCAGCCCAGGCGGCCCACCAGCGGCCTGCCCCGCCCAGGCGCTGGCGCAGCGCGCGCGCAAGCGCAGCGACGGCCCAGCCGCAGGCCCATCAGCCAAGAAGCGGCCCGTGCCGTTTTTTTTCTAGCGCTGTCTGTTTTTCTTTTTTCGAGGTGAGCAGCAGTTAGCTATCTGTCGCACGTCAATAACTTGTGAACCGTAGCTCCGTTTTAATCGATTCAAATTTGTAAATTCCTAGTTTGTAACGATCTGTCCAGTGATACTGGTCTTACCCTTTTTGTAAAACATTTGTATACTCAGCACCCTTGTATGCGTGTATAGGGTATCCCGCGTACCGGCGAACCGAGACCTGAATCGTGACGTTCGTGACCCTCCAAGCCAAACGGTTCCGGTCTTCGCAGGCAAGCTAACTCCTTGCTATGAGCCATCCTGCAATGCTTGTTTGTTTGATTTCTTAATACCATGCCGGGTGTTTATGTATGTCTACTGTTAAATGGTTATGTCTGTCTGCTAATATTGTTGCATGTCTGTTTATTGTCTGTACTTTACATGAGCCTTGTATTGTCATATGTATATCATGTTGCATTTTAAATGGTTGTATTACCTTATGATTGTTATATGTGCATCACTCACATTCCCGAGACAATGGCCGGTGGTACCGCCTCAGTCAAAGGAATGGGGGAATTATTACAACTGTGCGTCTCGCATTTGCGGGGCTTTGTTTGGTTTTTTTCCTCTTCGCCGAGGTGAGGAGCGGACGAATGTCGTCTTATGATCCTCGGGGTTGGGGGCATTTGCCAAAAAGAGTTAGTTGCCTTGTCCCTCCGTCAAATATGGGTGGCATAGACCACCCGGAATGCGACGCTTGGGAGCTGACTTTCCATTTGGTTCTTATTGCCGAGATTGCTGACACCACGTCGGGGTAACCCTCGAGTGGAATGGATGCTCTCTCATTTTTATGAGTGCTTTTCGGTTCATTCTTTTACGGTGACATCGGCCGGGTCTCCCGCCACCGTCATCCGTTTGAAACATTATGCTATTATTCTGTGAACACTAACCCCCGAGTGACACCGGCCGGGTCTCCCGCCACAGTCACCCGGGTATTATTATTATTGTTATGTTGTTATCTATACATGCAAGTATTATGTTACTAATGCCTTGTTGTTTGATGTTCTGTTACTGATATCGTGATTATTATGCTGGACTAATCCTCTGTTTTGGAACTTGTTGTGATGAAACTTGATTAAATGAAACATCCCTCCAAACAACGATAAGGTCTGTTCATAGTGCCACTAATCTGAACCCTTGAATGCAATGCCACCGTTGTCTCATGGAAAACCGTGACCTAGTAGGTTGTTGAGCCCCTTTTGTGCCATCCATTGGGCGCAGTCGTTCGGTTGCGCTGTCCGAGGGTAGAGGTAGACAGGCACGGGTTCGACTGTGATAGGGAGTCCGGAGCTAGGCATACCCGGTCGCGTCGGGGGATGTGCCGGATTTACTTGCCCGTTGTGCCACGCGCATAGGGTGGTGCAGGAGTGTGTCTTAACAGGTGGACCGTCATGTGAGTGTATTTTGCTTAGTACGACTTTGGGCGTGATAAACCTGAAGTGTCGCTGAGTGGGGTGCATTCTGATAGGTGGTAAAGCAAACTCTCGAGAGCATCAACCTAGCCAGCTAGCCCCGTTCCTGGGATATGGAACAACAGTTCAGTGTCGGTCACACTATGTGTCCTCGTCGTGTCCGGAGGTTAAACTTAAGATTTGTTTGAAATAATTAATGAACGACCGGATTACACTAAATGAACAAATAAGATGATGCAGGGAATATTGTCTTGAGATGTTGATGGTAACCCGTGATAGGGATGGCGGTGTGATGCGTTGGGAAGCCTACAGTTAGGCCAGAGCCCACATCAACCGTGCATGCCCAGAGTGAAATGAAGAGGCCAGAGGGCCTAGCAGTGATCACAGGTGATGTCGTGTATTATGTGGTACCAACTGGTACACTCGTCTACTCGTCACAGGTAAGCTCGTTGTATGATTGCCGGTGCACGATCCAACCCCTCCTGGCTTGGACTCTGCACTGGTGATACCCCATTGTTTGCTTATGCCATGTTTTGCTTGTCAATGTCATGCTACTTTTATGCCATGTATCTAGAGTACACCCTGCCAGGTGTAGATTTTATTTCCAATGTATATCTTGTTGCATGATTGTTGGATTGTTTGTAGCAAGTGGCGAATTCTTGCTGAGTGCATAATGATGTACTCACGGGCCTTGTGATTGTGGCCAGGTTTTGTCGAGGATTCATCTTCCACCTTAGGAAGGGTTTGAAGCAAGAGCGTGCTAGGATCAGTAGCCCAGCGAGAACCTGTGGAGTGGAGCCGCTCCAAGCCGTAGCCTCTCATATGTCTTCCGCTGCCAGTTAAAAACTCTGCCCAGAGCCATACTGGGATTGATATTTCATCATTCCTTGTTGGCCTTGTAAACCATTTGTAGCACTGATGTGCCTGATTGTGTAATGATGTCCATTATGTTACATTGTTGTGACGTGCGACTAGTTATCTTGGGATGGCGCACGGGACGACTGCCTCTCTGGTGATATGTGCCAGGGAGGGGTGTCACATGGGCATAATCACCTTCAGAGCCCCTGAGATTGGTACTGTTTCTGCTTGATGCTGGTATATGAGCTGTCTCTAGGGTCTCTAGGCGAGTACTTACAGTCTCCATCGTTTGCTGAATCCGTTTGGTGTGTCATCCACATGAGGAACCCATGTTCCCAATCCACGTAGTGTCTCGTTCATCACCTTGAGTTTGGTCGCCGTGTCGGCACACTGTTTCCGCAGCTCATTGCCCTGCTTCTTCAACGCCCTGAGGTTTGCTTGTGCCTTCTCCATCTGCACCTCGTCTGCTTGTCCCCAAACCGAAGCTCCTTGAGCCAACGTGAACCGCCGCTGAAGAAATGCGCCGCATGCACGGATCCATCGCAGAACCGGAATTCTACCACCCTGTGTCTACGACACCGCCGCAGAGATTTGCACCTGAACAGTCTACCGCGGCGAACGCCGCCGGTGTTACGGGGAGACACATGTAACCACAACACCACCACGATATGGGAACGAGGGTGGAATTTTACTGGAGATCCAAATACCATCGCTACGCTCTCGATTCGCTGCCAACACGAAATTCAGCCGGGAGATTTCGCAAGCTTTTCCTCCCTTTTTTGTGGAATTTTTTTTTAACGAGGCAAAAGCTTTACCTATTTCATTGATTAAGAAGAGTTTTAGAAACAATTACAACAAGCCCAAAGGCTTGGATAAAAAGTCTACTCTCGCAGCATCATATTGCTCCAAAATTTTGCCCCAGCCACACCCCAAAGGGCGGCACTATGCTTAGTACTTGTGATAATGACGGCAAGCATTGTAGCTTTGTTGCGAAAAACTCTCACATTTCTTTCGTTCCGAATTTCCCATGCGGTGAGTAGAAGTAAGGAGGAGAGTCCCTTGCGCCGTTGGCCGCCGACTCCGGAGAGGGAGCACCACCAAGCCTTCATCGAGGGAAGGTTAGCCCAAAGGGAAGTATCTAAATTTGCCAAACCAATCCAATCCTTGAGTGCGCCCCAAATACGAAGGGAGTATCTACACTTGAACATGAGATGTGCGGCGCTCTCCGGTTCCCTCTTGCAAAGTTGACATAGACCGCAATTTGGCCACCCTCTTCTCACAAGGCGGTCCGCCGTCCACACCCTATTTTGAAGAATTAACCAAGCAAAGAATTTGCATTTAGGTGGTGCCCAATTGTCCCATACGGCCGGCTTCATGAAGGATGTAGGTTGGGCGTCCATTTGGGCAAGATAGGCCGAAGCGGTGGTGTAGAGGCCATTATTGGTAAACTTCCAAGTGATGGTACCACAATGCCCTCTTGAAGTTGGATCTCTTGCGTCATCCTCCATAGCTCAAGGAACTCGGTAATGTGTGTTACCGATATTCTCCCCGAAAATATCAAGTTACCCTCCCAAATTTTTTGATGCAAAGCCTTGTGAACCGAGATATTTGTTTTTCTTGGAGATAGCAAAAATGGAAGGGGCGATGTCCTTCGGTTTTACACCATCAAGCCATGGCGAGTGCCAAAACTTGGCGGTCTTCCCATCTCGAATAGTAATGGTAATGGAGTTGTAGAATAGGTCCATGTCAATCTCATCTCAAGGGTGGCCTAAACCAACCCAAGAACGGGCCGGCTCTGTACATTCATACCATGGCCATCGAAGCCTTAGAGCTCTCCCAAATTTATCAAGGTCGATGACGCCAAGACCACCCATATTTTTTGGCCTACACACAATGTCCCATTTGACCTTGCATTTTCCCGCCGAAAACATTATCCGATGCCGCCCAAATGAAGCACACTCTATTTTGTTGATGGCCGTCATAATACCCTTGGGTGGCTTCAAAGCGGTGAGCGAATAAATTGCTTGAGAGGTGGTAATGGATTTAATGAGAGCCACCCTTCCGGCGCCCGTGACATGTTTCCCTTGACCAATTGGAAGCTTTCTTGCCATCTTGTCCACAATAAATTGGAAGTCAACCCCACGTAGACGGTGCACCGAGAGAGGGAGCCCCAAGTACCGCATGGGGAAGGTTGATCGGACGGTCGGGAACACATGAATGATATCATTTAGGTCAATCGCAGCGGGGCATATAGGCACAACCATGCTCTTTTGGACGTTGGTAACAAGCCCGGTGATCTCCCCTAACCCTTCAAGAATGCGTGAGAGGGCTGCCACATCCTCCTTAATTGGAGCGATGAAAATAGCCACGTCGTCGGCGTATAGCGATGTACGGAAGGAGGTGGCCTAGCCCCGAAGCCGGTGTAGGTCGCCGTTGGAGGTTGCACGGTCAAGAAGTGCTTGAAGGGTGTCAATCGCAAGGACAAAGAGAAGAGGAGAGAGTGGATCCCCTTGTCTAAGATCTTGCCCATGTTTTATTGGAGAGCCCGGGATGCCATTCAAGAGCACCCTCGACGATGCAGTGGAAAGAAGCCCCACAAGCCATTCACGGAATCTAGGAGGGAACCCATATCTTTGTAGCAAATCGAGGAGATAATTCCAATGCAAAGAGTCGAAAGCTTTTTTGATGTCAATCTTGAGAAGGAGAGCCGGGGTTTTTGCCTTGTGTAGCCTTCTTGCAAAATTTCTCACATACATGTACTTGTCATGGATGCTTCGCGTCTTAATGAAGGCGCTTTGTGTCCTTGAACTTAGTTGATTCATGAAAGGCGCAAGACGATTGGCCATCATCTTGGCAAAAAAATTGGCAATGGCATGGATGAGATTAATGGGGCGGAAATCAGTAATGGCCTCGGCACCATCTTTTTTGGGGAGAGACTGCACTAAAATTTTGGCCGCCATAGATATAATCTACTGGCTATGATATCATATGTGAGGCCGTAATCTCATAGTTTCCACAATATCAGGCTAGGAGAATTGTGAATTCAACAAATCAATTCGCGACGAAGCAGGAGGAGAAGGTTTCTGTCAGGTGACAGTTCATCAGATTACACATGAATGATGTCGTTGGTATGATGCACCCTTGCATATCTCCTAGTGTGGCTCATCGTTGGGCTTCACGAATTCTCTGTTTCTCCTCTCGTCTGCTTCGCACCTTGATCGCTTCACGTAAGAGCTTTGGGTCGTGAATCCCAGCATGTTGGTTTATTGTGTTCTGAATCCCATGTCCTGTTGTACTATAGATGGAGTCCTACCGGAATAAGGCATGTCTACCACTCTGTTTCGTGTCCGCCAAGAAAGAGATTTGTTTGTCCCCCATATATAGTTAGAGGTAGTCATAGAATAGATTGAGAGAGTTCCACCAGATTGATAGCATGTAGAGGGTTTATCCTCTCGTGTATTGTAATACTCCTCCCGATTATAGTGATAAGCCTTCGTGCGTTCCATGGTTTTTCCCGCAAGAGTTTTCCACGTAAAAATCTGTGTTCTTCTTTGATCTAGTTTTGCTGCGCTATTTTATATCAAGTGGTACTAAAGTCGAAGGTTTCAAGATGAATCCGCTGTCCCAGAAAACTTTCCGCTGCGCTGCTGGGGCAGCACCGTGCAGCGTCAGTTGGATCAACAGGCGGCAGGTTGCGGCATCATGTAGCTCACTAGTGGAAAACGGGCAATAGGTTTCGACCTTTAGTCCCCAATTTGTTACAAACCGGTACTAATGGGGGCACCCCACATGGCTAGCTCACCGCCCGGCCCCGTCCCGGATCGTGAGGGACCTTTAGTCCCGGTTCGTGCCACGAACCGGGACTAAAGGGTCACCACATGCGGCCGCAGAGGTGGGGCCCAGCGCGAGAACCTTTAGTCCCGGTTCGTGACACGAACCAGGACTAAAGATGGACTCTACATCATCTCCCACCCCGAGCCAGCCACTCCATTTTTCCAGCTCGAGTTCATCTCCATTTTCTCCTCCATTTCTTCTCCCCGAGGTCGATTTCGTCCCCATTTTTTTCACCATTTGTCAAGATTGACGGCGCCCCATCTATCCAAGGGTTAGCTACTGCATCTCTGCTTCCGGCGCTCATTCCATTGCTTTTTTAGCTCATTTAGCTCATTTCATTTTTTGTAGTGCTAGCTAGGTGTTTGATGAAATGCCTAAGTAGTTGATTTCATTTTGTTTTATGTGCAATTTGAGCTCAAACTAAATTATGATTTGTGGTTTTTTATAGTGTCGTCCCGTCCCCTTTCTCACCCCCGTCGATCGCCCGCGCCGCCCCGTCACCGACACCACCTCGGTGAGCCTCTTGTTTTTATCTTTTATTTAAAAAAATCTTAGTTGTATAATTTAGATGCATAATTATTACTTGTATAATTTTCTTATTTGTATAATTGTTTGTTATACATAGTGCCATGGTTTTGACATCTGTCCACACCGGTTCTCGTCCGCTCTATTATTCGGATATGGTATGATTTTTTGTTATAACTATATATTTGTTTCATTTCGTGTTTATGACAATTATGCCGACCAACTTTACATAGATATATTTTTATCTAGGAGGTATAGTTGAACCGGAAATTCCAACCGACCCTATTGTCGAGTTTCTTGAAAAAGAAAACAATGATTTGAAAGCTAAATTGAAAAGAAGTGAAGATCTTCGTCTCCATGCTTAGAAGAGAAGATGAAATTGGAGTTCAAGTTTGCCGACGTCGTCGATGATCACGAGATCAAGATGGAGGCAATGCGCTTGGATCACGAGATCAAGATGAATGCAATGCGCTTGAAGGTTAAAAAGATTAGAAAATATGCCATTAGTCAAGAGGCTTGGTATCATTATGTTATTGGTTCAATAATTACCTTAGTTGCGATTTTGATCGCATTTGTTGTTGGATTTAAATTCTTTAGATAGTTGTATGTTAGTTTCAATTAATGTATGTTTTATGAGAACTATGTATTACATTTGGTCGATCAGTACTCTACTTTGCTTTTAATGTGTTGAACTTGTATTAATTAATTTGGTCACGTATCTATTCATAATGTAGCTAGTGTAATGGTTTTTGATATACTTGTATAATGCAGATGAACCGACAATGGATGTACGGTGACCGACGCAGTCCCGAGTTCATTAGTGGCATGCATAATTTTCTCCATGCGGCTGAGGCAAACAAGCGGACGAATGGTTTTATTTGTTGTCCATGTAGTGTCTGTAAGAATAGGAGTGATCACTCTACCTCAAAAATCCTTCACATCCACCTGTTGCAGAATGGTTTCATGGATGGTTACTATTGTTGGACCAAGCACGAAGAAAGCGGGGTTATAATGGAAGACAATGAAGAAGAAGAGGATAATGACAACTACCTATGTTCAATGAACACGGTGATACTACAATGGGGGAAGACGAAGCTGAAAAAGATCCCATTGTTGATGAGCCCGACGATGATCTTTGTCGGGCCATTCGTGATGCACAAATGGACTGTGGAAGTGAAAACGAGAAGTTCAAGTTGGAGAGAATGTTAGAGGATCACAACAAATTGTTGTACCCAAATTGCGAAGATGGCCAGAAAAAGCTGGGTACCACACTGGAATTGCTGCAATGGAAGGCACAGAATGGTCTATCTGACAAGGGATTTGAAAATTTGCTGAAAATATTAAAGAAGATGCTTCCAAGGGATAACGTATTGCCCCCCAGTACGTACGAAGCAAAGAAGGTTGTCTGCCCTCTAGGATTAGAGGTGCAGAAGATACATGCATGCATCAATGACTGCATCCTCTACTGCGGTGAGCACGAGAATTTGAATGCATGCCCGATATGTGGTGCATTGCGGTATAAGATCAGGCGAGATGACCCTGGTGATGTTGAGGGCGAGCCGCGCCCCAGGAAGTGGGTTCCTACCAAGGTTATGTGGTATGCTCCTATAATACCACGGTTGAAACGTTTGTTCCAAAATAAAGAGCATGCCAAGTTGTTGCGATGGCACAAAGAAGAGCGTAAGAAAGACCTGATGACGAGACACCCCGCTGATGGGTCGGAGTGGAGAAAAATCGACAGAGGGTTCCCGACATTTTCAGATGACGCAAGGAATTTAAGATTTGGTCTAAGTACAGATGGCTTTAATCCTTTTGGGAGCAGAGCTCCAGTCATAGCACTTGGTCCGTGACTCTATGTATTTATAACCTTCCTCCTTGGTTGTGCATGAAGCGGAAGTTCATTATGATGCCAGTGCTCATCCAAGGACCGAAGCAACCTGGCAACGATATTGATGTGTACCTGAGGCCATTGGTTGAAGAACTTTTACAGTTGTGGCGTGAAGAAGGTGTACGTGTGTGGGATGAGCACGGACAAACAGAATTTGACCTACGAGCGTTGTTGTTTGTAACCATCAATGATTGGCCTGCTCTTAGTAACATTTCAGGACAGTCAAACAAGGGATACAATGCATGCACGCACTGTTTAGGTGAGACTGAAAGTATACATTTAGGTAACAAGAATGTGTACCTGGGCCATCGTCGATTTCTTCCACCCAACCATCCCTTAAGTAACAAAGGCAAACATTTCAAAGGTGAGGCAGATCCTCGGCCGAAGCCTACCCGCCCTTCTAGTTCTGATATATATGATATGGTCAAGGATTTAAAAGTAATCTTTGGGAAGGGTCCTGGTGGACTATCTGTTCCGAATGACGCTGACAACCACGTACCCATGTGGAAGAAGAAATCTATATTTTGGGAGCTGCCCTATTGGATAATCCTTGAGCTTCACTCTGCAATCGACGTGATGCACGTGACAAAAAATCTTTGCTTGAACCTGCTAAACTTCTTGGGCGTGTATGGGAAGTCAAAAGATACACCGGAAGCAAGGCATGACCATCAACGTATGCACGAACGAGACGACGTGCATTCAGATAATCATAAAGGTCCTGCAAGCTACGCTCATACGAACGAAGAGAAGACAATATTTTTTGAATGTCCTAGCAGTATGAAGGTTCCATCTGGCTTCTCGTCGAATATAAAGGGAATAATAAATATGGCAGAGAAAAAATTCCAAAACCTAAAGTCTCATGATTGCCACGTGATTATGACACAATTACTTCCGATTGCATTGAGGGGGCTTCTACCGGAAAATGTTCGAGTACCCATTGTGAAGCTATGTTCATTCCTCAATGCAATTTCTCAGAAGGTCATCAATCCACTAACTCTACCAAGTTTACAGAAGGATGTGCTCCAATGTCTTGTTAGCTTCGAGTTGGTGTTCCCACCAACCTTCTTCAATATTATGACGCACCTCATAGTTCACCTAGTCGAAGAGATTTCCATTCTCGGTCATGTATTTCTACACAACATGTTCCCCTTTGAGAGGTTCATGGGAGTCTTAAAGAAATATGTTCATAACCGTGCTAGGCCAGAAGGAAGCATCTCAAAGGGGTATGGAACGGAGGAGGTCATTGAGTTTTGTGTTGACTTTATTCCTGACATTCAGCCGATCAGTGTTCCTCAATCACGCCATGAAGGGAGACTACGTGGAAAAGGCACGCTAGGAAAGAAAGCAATAATATGTCAAGACGGGCATTCTTTCACTCGAGCACACTATACAGTTCTACATAATTCCAGCTTGGTGGCTCCATATATCGAGGAACACAAGAATTTTTTACGCTCTAAATACCCGGAGAAACCTGAAGATTGGATTGATGGACAACACATGAAGACTTTCGGCGGTTGGTTGCAAACACGTCGCATTAATGACACCAATGTTGGAGAATAGTTATACTTGTTGGCCAAGCAACCATCTTCGACTATATTGACTTTTCAAGGGTACGAGATAAATGGGAATATATTTTACACGGCCGACCAAGATAAAAAGAGTACCAACCAAAACAGTGGTATCCGTTTTGATGCAACAAACTACAATGGGCAAAAGGTCACATATTATGGTTACATAGAGCAGATATGGGAACTTGACTATGGACCTTCTTTTAAGATCCCTTTGTTCAAGTGCAAATGGTTCAACCTAGAAGGCAGGGTAGAGGTAGACACACGGTACAGAATGACTATAGTGGATTTTAAGAATCTTGGGTATGACACCGAACCATTCGTCCTAGCCAGTTGATTCCCCTTCACGTAGTTACCTGCGTGAAAAGTAAATGGGTTAGGTTGAGACTCCAAGTGCAGAGTGTGTAGTAAGTGGAAGACGTGTTTTCCCCACGAGGGGTGACTCGAGGGTTTAATATCGAACTCTCGGGGAATCAGTAGTGAAGATTTATCTTTCCTATCCTTCTTTTGGTTACCTACAAAACAAAGTAAATGTTTTGGTCCTCAACCTCACCTAGTGGTTGTCAAGCACAAGGTGTGAGAATGATATCAAGATAATATGCAATGCAAACAAGAAATAAATATGCAATGGTGGTAAATAAATATGCAAGGATGGTGGTAGCAATGATAAATGATATTTTTGGGTTTTATATGATGAATGCAAGATGTAAAAGTGTTTTTGTATTTTCGGATTTTTAAATGGCAGAAAATGGAAAAGTGGTAAAAGTGTTGGAAAGGTGTTTCTTATGATTAAAAATGGACCGGGGTTCATGGTTTCACAAATGCACTCTCTCTTTAATAAAGTGGTAGACAATGGAACACTAGAGTTGACATATGAGATTGCAAACAACAGTTTAATGACAAGTTATAATTATATGGGCATCACGTCCTAACATAGAGACCTTTTGGTTATTAGTCTCTCTTATACTCCACCAAGATGCGAACTAAATCATAACACCTCAGTAATTAAGATAACTCAGAGTATAGCAATAAGTATCATGACATGAAGTTAAAATAAGAACATGCTAGATCTAGTCATGGAGGAAGTGGCAATGGTCACACCCACATCTCCGGTAGCATGGTATTTCTTTTTATCCCTAGTGAGGCAACAAAGTAAGGTAAAACACCCAAGTGGATCGCAGAACTTTCTCTCACGTTCACTGCACTAGCCACCCCCCGTTACTCCAACTAATGCACACGTTCCCCCTCACACGCTCTCATAAACATGCTTGATCATGACAAGTAAATAAGAACGGGGTACATAATATGCATCTACTTTCATAACTGAAACAAAACCATTGCAATCTCAAACATATATTAACTCATAAAAAGATCCACCACAAAGGTATTACATAGATGACCGTAATCATGTTCAGCAGCTCATACGGTACTAATTAGTGAAGCTCAAGAGAGAGAGATACATAAGTTACTTCCACAAACCCATAGTCCAGAGGTGGACTACTCCCTCTTCATCATGGAGACGGTGGAGAAGTCGTTGGAGAAGATGGAGACCACGCCGGCAGCGCCCCGCCGGAGTTTTCCCCCTCCAATCTGCACTCCAGGTCTCTGTTTCGGTGTTTCTGTGTTTCTGCGGCGCTCCTTCCAGAGAACGTCGGGGGCTATTTTTATAGTCGGTTTTAGGTCAAAACGGAGTCGGTGGAGGAAAGATCGACGGCAACGGAGCTCCGAGGCCCAAAAGGGGGGTCCCACGCGGCCAGGTACCTGGCCGCGTGGGCCCACTCACTTGGCCTCCGCTCCTTTGTTGCTTCCTTCGCTCCACGCTTTGTTCCTTCCAAAAACTGATGCTCGTAAATTTAGGTCATTTGGACGTCGTTTGGGTCCCTGAAACATTAAAATATAGAAATAGGGTTTTCTGCCTGTGCAGGGTTAATTCCATAAAAATAGGAAACATATCAAATATTCCCAAAATCATTATAAAACAGTGATATAACCCTTATATGATGCAAATATGACTGGAATATAAGTAAAATAATGCAAAGTTCATGTATGCATTTTACATGCATCAACATCCCCAAGCTTAACCTATACTCGTCCTCGAGTATGAAGGTGATAAAACTAACATGGACTTTGCAATTTAATACTATCAATGGATATCAAAGATGATTACTATTGCTACATAGAGTCAAATGATTCATTCTTAAAAGGAGTAGCAATATGCAAGATAGTTTATGAAGTGATATCAAGTATTCAATGCAAGGATGTTCAATGATAATTCACAAAGTGTAACATAAAAGTACTATGGACCACATGTATGCATAATGAAAAAAGAACATCCTATAATGGTCATAGAGTATTGATGAAAATCTGAATATAAAAGGTGGACACTTTGGAAAGATATATATGAGTAGAGGTAAAGCATGAATAAGTTTCATCTAACTTCTGAACTTCTCTACTTAAGTTAATGATTGTAATGTGGTAATCCTTGGTGTCAAGCTCTCATTCCCCTATCATAGCATCTTGAATGATTAAGTTTAAAGTGAAAGCAAATATGAGTAGTGTGCTTGACAAAGTACAGGTTGAAAGTCTCATGCCCCTTGAATACAAGTACCTACTCCATGTGTTACTCAACTTGGAAACAAAGCAAGTTCAAGTTAAATATCATTGTAAGTAATAATAGTATCATTAAGAGCGTCAACTGGGGTACCTCTTGTCCCAGGATATGGAACAAGCCCATATCAAAATGACAAGACAAACAAACACAATGAACAATCTCAACACCCTTTTTATTTACCATTAGATAGCTTTTTATTGTAAGGTGTATCACAGAAGGTTCACCATAGCATGTAAGTAAATTTCCACCATGAATGATGCATGGCTTAGATTAGCGGCCCAGGCGTCTCTCTAACCATTTATACAAACTCATTTAAACTCACTTCATTTCCACATTTATTTCACCCATGGTAAGCATCCATAAACAAAAGTACATGATATCAACTAAATGAAATGAAGTGCATGTTGAAAGCTTGCCATGTGACAGCACATATGAGCTAACTCTCAACCAAAGACATTTGTCAAGCCCACAACATCATAATTTTAATCACAATGGGTCATATTTTATTTATGCAATGAAAGTAAAGTGTGCATCAAGTTCGAGAGAGCTCTATAACCAACTTTTCCCATAACAATCAACAACATAAGCATTTTCATTCAGAGGTATAGATAACACAAATATCATGATAAACATACTCGGAATAGCATAAAGCTAATAGGTAGATATGGTGGACTCACTGGAAAAACTTTGGTTGAAGGTGTTGGAAACAAGTTTTTGCTTGTTGGAATTTTTGGGCTAGCAAGAGGGAGAAAGTTGACCATCTAAATGCATGCATGAGTGTCCATAGAACTAACTAATCCATGTTAAACAAGTAAATAACATTCAGCATCAAAACATGAATAAAAGATAGCTCTTGATAAAATACTTGCAAATTATTACTCATTAACAAGCTCATGAATCATGCAACTATATGTATCTTTTAAAATCAACTCAACATCCCTTTTCCCAATCTATAATAGCATCCAACATAATTCAACCCAAATTTCCAGTAGCTCTCTCATATATAAATGATAGTGTGGTGGTCTCACAAAATAAAAATCAAACCAAAACAAACAAAAAGACGCTCCAAGTTTATGCGATAAAGTGTTTCGATCGAAAAACAGAAGTTAGACGTGTGCAAACCGAGAGTGTGTAGGTCCAGTGGGGTTGTCTTCACATCCCCAAGCTTATGGTCTTCACCATCCTTGGATAGCTCTTGGTGCATCTCCTCTAATCCCTGTGAAAAAACTTCAAAACACCGTTTCTCCCATTTCTTTTTCTGTGGGGTGCATTAGTAGTGATAAACAAATAGATTTCTTGCTGCATATAATCCTTGAACAAAAATTCATATGAATGTCCAGAAAGTGTATAATGTTGTATGCCTACTCATAAACTCAATTGGATCAAAAAGATTCAAGTTAAAAGTTCAAAGCATGCATCAAACAAAATGGGACAGAATCTGTCCAGAAAAACAGCAGCAGCAAAACGTATTTTTCTACCCTACTTAACTTTGTCGAAAAATTCCAAAAATTCATGCATACAGAGGATGAAAAGTTGCAACTACAGTTCAAATATGAGCTCATTCGGAGTTACAGAATAAGAATTAAAAATCATACCGTGCACAGATTCGTGCAGGAATAAAATCTCCGAACGCTATAAGCAACTTCTTCAAACCAAAATGAGTAAAACTTGGCACTTTATTAAAAATTCCAGAAACTAAACTAAACAAAGTCTCTTGTTACAGCAAGAGGACACAAAGAAAATCACAAATAAAAACAACCGGGTTGCCTCCCGTAAAGCGCTTTCTTTATAGCCATATAGCTAGGCTTCTTACTTGATGTTTATTGTGGACGAAGCTCATGAGGGAGCTTGAATGATGTGCCCTCTTCCTTGGGAAGTGTTCCATGCACTTCTTGTGTGGAAACTGAAACTTCACATTCCCTTCTTTTGAATCAATGATAGCACCTGTAGTACGAAGAAAAGGTCTTCCAAGAATAATTGGACTAGAGGTTTTATTCCCCATATCCATGATTAGAAAATCAACAGGCACAAATGTCATATGTAACTCTACCATAACATCACTTACTTTTCCTAAAGCATGTTTAATGGAATCATCAGCAAGTGCAAGTTCAATAGAGCATTTTTCAAGATTTTTCAATTCAAGTATTCATATAGTTCTTTAGATAAAACAGAGACACTAGATCCTAGATCAAGTATAGCATGGTGTGTCTCTTTTCCAATGGTTACTAGGACTTTGGGAATCCATATCCCCAAGCTTAGGTGGTATCATAGCCTCTTGGTTGTACCTAGCAATCTTTTCTTTCAAGACATGATTAGCAATATAAGAACCAAAACCAGCTTGGTTAGAGTTGATGGAAGGATCACTTGCAAATTTTTGTAAGATAGATATTAATTCATGCAAGCTACAATTCTCTAAGTCAAGCAATGGTTCCTTGACTTCACTAAGCATTTTAACTTCTCAACTTTCTTTTCTAACTCAATCAACATAAGAGATTCATCATGTTCAGTTTTTTAACTTCTTCTTTTAAACCAAAGTTGAGACATAAATGGCAACAAATATTCAGGATAGTTCAATAATTCATCAAGAGTTTCCTCAAAGTAAGAGGCATTTTCAGCAATATTAATAGAATTCATTCCAACCACAGGTGGTGCTTGTGGTTTCCCTGCAGACATACTCAATAAAGTGGCTTGGTTATCAGCTAGTTTTGACAAGGCTTTGTCTAGTCCTGCAGTTGGAGTTGTAAGCCTTTAATATCAGAACTAATAGAAGCAACAGACTTATTCAACTCTTGTATCATGGTATTATGACTAGCAACTTGTTCCATAAGAATTTTATTAGCCTCAAAATTATCATTACGTGGTGGCATAGGCTTCCAATTATTATCACTAGCATTAGGATATGGAATAGAAGGACGATTGTTGGGAACATATGGGGGTTTATTATAAGAGTTATAATTGTTGTTACCATACCCATTATTACCATAGTTCCTAATGAAGTTGACATCAATATTTTCAGGATTATTACCAACTAATTCTTGCAAAGGCACATTTTCAATATTTTGTTTATTAATGAAAGCAAGAATAGTATCCATTTTAGATGACAAATCATTTGTTTCTTCTATGGAGTTCACTTTCTTAGAAGGATTAGGTGCTCTATCAGTATGCCATTGACTATAGTTTTGCAAAATGCTTCCAATATGTTCTTAGCTTCTACTATAGTTTTTCCCATAAAAGCACCTCCAGCAGCAGAATCAAGAATATTTCTAGACATGTAATTTAGACCATTGTAAAAAGAGTGTAATATGGTCCATTCGTTGACCCCATGTGATGGACAAGTTCTAAGCATAAGTTTAATCCTATCCCAAGCCATAGCAACATGTTCATTTTCATTTTGCCTAAAAGAAAGAATGTTGTTTCTATTTTGCAAAATTTTAACAGGAGGATAGTATTTCTTAATGAAAGCTTCTTTTAAATCATCCCAAGTTTTAATGCTATCAATAGGTAATGAATGCAGCCACTCTTTAGCTTTTCCTCTAAGTGAGAAAGGAAATAACTTCAGTTTTAGAATATCACTTTCCACATTTTTAAATTTCTGCATGTCACATATTTCAACAAAATCATGAAGATGCATAGAGGCATCCTCCATAGCACTACCGCCAAATTGTTCCCTAGTTATCAAGTTCAACAAACTAGGACTTACTTCATAACTATCAGCTTTTATCTCAGGTGTGGCAATGGGCCTAGCAATAAATTGATCATTTGGAGTGTTTGTGTAATCACACAACTTAGTTCTTTCTCCCATTTTAGCAAGTTTTTATGTGTTTTTTAATTTTTTATGCAAAACTGAAAATAAAATGACACTAAATGATGCAAACCGAAATAACAAATGCAACACAAAATGCAAAACTGAAAATAAATATGCAAACCGAACTTAAAAATGCAAGACAATGACAAAACAAGATAAATTGCTTTGAAGGTAAAGATGGATAAGATGATGCTCACGTAGGTGCAACCTCCCCAAGCTTAGGTGTTAGCACAAGTTGGTGATGAAGTTGACTTGGTGAGATATCCTTGGATAAACCCGGCGCCAGAAAACAGAGCTAGTGCAGGGGACCCTTGGATAAACCTTTCAGCAATGATTCCCCGGCAACGGCGCCAGAAAACAGTCTTGATGCCCTTCACGTAGTTACCTGCGTGAAAAGTAAATGGGTTAGGTTGAGACTCCAAGTGCAGAGTGTGTAGTAAGTGGAAGACGTGTTTTCCCCACGAGGGGTGACTCGAGGGTTTAATATCGAACTCTCGGGGAATCAGTAGTGAAGATTTATCTTTCCTATCCTTCTTTTGGTTACCTACAAAACAAAGTAAATGTTTTGGTCCTCAACCTCACCTAGTGGTTGTCAAGCACAAGGTGTGAGAATGATATCAAGATAATATGCAATGCAAACAAGAAATAAATATGCAATGGTGGTAAATAAATATGCAAGGATGGTGGTAGCAATGATAAATGATATTTTTGGGTTTTATATGATGAATGCAAGATGTAAAAGTGTTTTTGTATTTTCGGATTTTTAAATGGCAGAAAATGGTAAAGTGGTAAAAGTTGTTGGAAAGGTGTTTCTTATGATTAAAAATGGACCGGGGTTCATGGTTTCACAAATGCACTCTCTCTTTAATAAAGTGGTAGACAATGGAACACTAGAGTTGACATATGAGATTGCAACACAACAGTTTAATGACAAGTTATAATTATATGGGCATCACGTCCTAACATAGAGACCTTTTGGTTATTAGTCTCTCTTATACTCCACCAAGATGCGAACTAAATCATAACACCTCAGTAATTAAGATAACTCAGAGTATAGCAATAAGTATCATGACATGAAGTTAAAATAAGAACATGCTAGATCTAGTCATGGAGGAAGTGGCAATGGTCACACCCACATCTCCGGTAGCATGGTATTTCTTTTTATCCCTAGTGAGGCAACAAAGTAAGGTAAAACACCCAAGTGGATCGCAGAACTTTCTCTCACGTTCACTGCACTAGCCACCCCCCGTTACTCCAACTAATGCACACGTTCCCCCTCACACGCTCTCATAAACATGCTTGATCATGACAAGTAAATAAGAACGGGGTACATAATATGCATCTACTTTCATAACTGAAACAAAACCATTGCAATCTCAAACATATATTAACTCATAAAAAGATCCACCACAAAGGTATTACATAGATGACCGTAATCATGTTCAGCAGCTCATACGGTACTAATTAGTGAAGCTCAAGAGAGAGAGATACATAAGTTACTTCCACAAACCCATAGTCCAGAGGTGGACTACTCCCTCTTCATCATGGAGACGGTGGAGAAGTCGTTGGAGAAGATGGAGACCACGCCGGCAGCGCCCCGCCGGAGTTTTCCCCTCCAATCTGCAGCTCCAGGTCTCTGTTTGGTGTTCTGTGTTTTGCGGCGCTCCTTCCAGAGAACGTCGGGGGGCTATTTTTATAGTCGGTTTTAGGTCAAAACCAGTCGGTGGAGGAAAGATCGACGGCAACGGAGCTCCGAGGCCCAAAAGAGGGGGTCCCACGCGGCCCAGGTACCTGGCCGTGTGGGCCCACTCAACTTCGGCCTCCGACTTCCTTTCGTGCGCTTCCTTGGCTCCTACGCTTTGTTCCTTCCAAAAATGATGCCCGTAAAATATTAGGTCAATTGGACGTCGTTTGGGTCCCTGAAACATTAAAATATAGAAAACAGGGTTTTCTGACTGTGCAGGGTTAATTCCATAAAAATAGGAAACATACCAAATATTCCAAAATCATTATAAAACATGATATAACCCTTTATGATGCAAATATGACTGGAATATAAGTAAAATAATGCAAAGTTCATGTATGCATTTTACATGCATCACCAGTGAAGTGGCTCAGGTTTTCTATGTGAAGGACATGTCTAGCAGATCGTAAAAACGAAAAGATAAGCAAGCGAATACATCATACGATGAGCCAAAGCGCCACATAGTTCTTTCAGGGAAAAGAATCATCGTGGGAATCCGAATGCTTTGTATATATATAGGGTCATGTGACTGATCCAACACTGATTTTGCCCTCAAACACCCCTGATCCAACGGCTCACAAGCGCTTGAAAGAAACACACCCCTGAGCCAACGGCTCACAAGCGCCTGAAAGAAACACATGATCCGTGTGCTTCTTTAGTCACGGTTGGTGTTACCAACCAGGACTAAAGGTGGGCTTTGCGGACACGTGTCCTCCCCCAACGCTGCCCTGGAGGTCTATATGTATTGTCGTCGATGGGGTAAACCCTAATCCACCATTCCTAGCAACGAACCCATCGTATCCACGAGATGGATCCACCACGCCCGCCGCAGCGCCTTCTGGACGAGGTCGAGCGTGCTCGGCAGCCTATCCCGTCGTCCCACGAGCCCGGCGTGGAGAGGAATGCCCAACTACCGGCCCTCCTGCTGCGGTGCCGGAGGAGGTGCGGAGGGCGTACGAGCGCGCGTGGTCCGACGTCCCCGACCCCGACGAGGATGCGTACGCCGCAGGGGTGGCGTGGGGATCCGCGGCCGTACCTCCACCAGTCACCGCTGCCCCTCCCGACGAGGAGGATGACGATGACGACTTCGACTGGAGCGACCATGGGGAAGAGGGCGGAGGGCCGTAGATGCAGGAGGCCATTGAAGCCTCCTTCCTGGTTGTCCACGACGACCGTGTACAGCGAGCCAGAACTGCCTGCCAGCTCAAGGCGAAGGAGGCTTCCGAGCTGGATTGGGCGCTGAAAGACTCATCCTCCATGGATCTTGCCCTCCGCCGCAAACGTGCGCGCGAGAACCGGGTGGCCACGCCGTCCCCGACGCAGCGGCCACGCCGTCCACCCCGACGTCGCCCCCGACGTGCCCACCTGCCCTCCCGTCCCCGCCGCCGTCGTGCTGCTCCGGGCGCCGGTACCGCTCCGCCACGGCCGCCGTCCACGCCGCTCTCCTCCGTCGCTCCTCCACACGCCGCGTCGCCCGCCCTCCCCTGCCTCGCCGCCGGCCGGCCGGGTCTCCTCATCCGCAAGGTGAGACACATTTCTCATTTTTTTTTCAATTTGTACCATTTTCATTAGCTAGTTTCTAATTCTAGTTTCTAATTAGTGCAGTTTTTTAGGTAGGTTTTTTAGGTAGTTTGTAGTTAATTTGTGTTAGAAAATTTAGCAAATTTAGACAATGTGTTAGAAAATTTAGCAAATGTATTAGAAAATTTAGCAAATTTAAGCAAATTTAACAATGTGTTAGCAATTTTTAGATGCAATTTTTATAGATGCAATTTTGCTATTTAAATTAGATGCAAATTTGCTATTTAAATTGTTGCTATTTAAGTTAGCAAATTTGCTATTTATATTGTAGATGCAATTTATAGATGCATTTTATAGATGCAATTTTATAGATGCAAATTTTTAAGATGCAATTTATAGATGCAATTTTGTTAGTTGTTAATTTTAGAGTTAGTTGTAGATGTTAATTTTAGGTAGTTTTTGTAGATGTTAATTTTGTAGATGCAATTTTGTTAGTTGTTAATTTTAGAGTTAGAAAATTAGATGTTAGAAATTTTGGTTAGAAATTTAGTGTTTTTTAGTTTTGTAATTTTAGTAAATGTTATTAGGAAATTTATAGATGCATTTTTAGATTCAAATTGTAGATGCAATTTATAGATGCATTTTATAGATGCAATTTTATAGATGTAAATTTTTAAGATGCAATTTTATAGATGTAAATTTTATTGATTGCAGGGACATTGAGCTATGGAAGCCAACTATGTGCGAGATGAGGATAATGAAGACCGAATTCAACAGATGATATATGAGGATGCCCATAGAGAAGATTCTGATGGAGAAGCTGATGATGAATTCGCCTCACAATTTCTGATGGACTCTGGTGAGGGACTTGAGTCTGTAGAATTGCTCTTAACAAACTCGGCGAGGTATATATATTAAGGCGATATGTTGTTGATCACTAGATGCATTAATTGATTTGTATTGCACTTATTAACGACTCATTTTTCTTTTAGCCCTCCGGATCGAGCAAATCTACTAAAAATCAAGGTCCTCGAGGCCGGACGAAAAGGATGACGAGCGAGGATCCAAGGTTACCGATCGAGGAAATTGCTGACGACGGCGAACCGATGGAACCCAAACAGAACGCAGTAAATTTATAAGTCAAGCTGGAGTTATTGTTAGGGACATTGTCCCGATCACCATACCAGAATGGAATAAGCCGGCGGCCGCAAACGACGATGACCCCTGTTATGTCCACCAAGTTACAAAAGATTTGCTATGGGACACGCTCTTGACACATTTTAACCTCCCGCAAAATCTCACTAAAATCAAGAAGGAGAAATGCAAGCAGTGGACTCTTTCGAAGATGGCCACACAATTCGGAACTGGAAGAAAACATTATGGAAAAAATATGAAAATAAAGATCCAGATTTTAGTGGAACACTAGAGAAGATACAAAATGACTGGCCAGCGTTTGTGGCGTATAAGAAATCGTCTAAGGCTGTGACTCGATCGGCCACAAATAAGTTAAATGATGCGAAGAAGATATACCACCATAGGTTGGGGGCAGGTGGCTACAGGACCGCCATTCCTAAGTGGTTAGCCTTTGAAGCAGAACTGCTTGCTAAAGGGATCCGTCCACAGACATATGACTGGCCCGAGAGGTCCAAATTCTGGTTGTTCGCGCATGGGGCACACTTGGACCCACAGACAGGGCAGATTGTTCGAAAAGGAAAATGGAAGGAAAAAGTAGAAACAATCACAAAGAAGCTTATAGTCGCAATAGATGAAGTTCGCCGGGGTGTGTTCCAACCCGATAGAGAGAACGACGAGCTGACACGGGCCCTGGGGAATCCTGAACATGTTGGACGAGCTCGAGGCCATCCCGGCGGTGTTACGTTTAAGAATGCGTGGCCGGAGTGCGCTGACAGTTATAGAAGCCGTAGCAGAAATAAGAAGAAGGAGTCCGAACGGTTATCGGAATTGGAACGTGTGGTGAAGTGGCAGCAGGTGCAACTGGACGCCATTAGTCAGCAAAGGGCAGCTCAGCAGCAGCTAGAAGATCCTCCAGCCGATGCCGCCCCATCTCTGCGTAGAAGCAGCGTGGGTTCCACGCAAGCCCATGGTCACTACCCCGTGGATGATGTCACGGAGAGGACAAATTGTGCGCTACATATACCAACGAGGAACATATCCTTGAAGTTGGCGGTCGGCTATGCTTTACCAATTGAACCTGGAGCAAGCTACCATCTTGGTGACATTCCAGCTGGCTATGCTCGTGTCGGCGTGGATGAAATTATGCCGGGATTTGAAACGATGGACCTTGAGATTCCTGGCGGTGACGAGGAGAAGACATTGGGAGAAGTCAAGCATGGTTTCGCCCTGTGGAACAAGAAATACATCGTCTTTCCAGACTCCTTGCCAAGGCCACCGACTCCTCCTTGTAGCAGTCCACCTCATCAGCAAAGCCCATCCCTCCCACCTCATCAGCAAAGCCCATCCCTCCCCGAGAGGACCCAGCGCGAGTCCATCTCGATCTCCGCCGCGTGAGGAAGCGCCCGTTAAGTTGCTCCCGAGGAAGCGCAAGCCCGGTTCGCCGATTAGGAAGAAACCTAGAAAGGAGAACACACCGCCGCCTCCTGAGAAGTTACCTTGGGAAAAAACTGTCGAGGAAAACGCCGCCGCCGTGAAGCCCAACTGGATGCCTTTCTTGCACGGAAAGTGAAAGTGCCCGAGCCAAAATTTACCGGTGCAATATCTCCGGAGCGCCTGGCACTTACCATCGATAACCTATATAACCCTCCACCAAAGCTGCCATCAGACTATGAGCGTTCTATTGATAAGTCATATGGCGATGAGTTGGACAAGCCGAAAAAAGGAAAACAAGTTCCCCAGCTCGGAGAACAAGCCGCACAATCGGTCCCCCGCTCAAGGTGTTTGACGACAAGGCCGCGCAAGGTTATCAACAAAAAATAGGTTCGACAACTGATTACCCCATCGCTGATGTAGTATCTCAATATGTTCCCGGGGAAGATTTGGTCATGGGCAGGTTAACAACAAAAATGCGTCTGTTGCATAACTGGTACAAGAAAGCCGCAAAGGAGGGGTTTATCAGTATCATGGTGAGAGTTACGGAAGAGCACTATTTCCAAGAATACGCTGTGTCCGTTGAGTTTAGGGAACTTTTTCAGTTATACAATCTCCGGGCCCTCGACAAATCTATCATCAGTTGCTATTGTCTGTAAGTGATTTATTTCTGTAATTTAAGTCTTTAGCTCAGCTCGTTCATTGTCTGTAATTATCCTCACTATAATCTTTTGTGCGCTATATTATGCAGAATGAAGATGCTCGAATGCAAAAGGGATGAAATCAAGGACATTGGGTTCATTGACCCGGATAAACTTCATGAAGTCACCATAGAAGATCCTATTCATAACAGGGATACACCGGCGACTTTGCTAAGGTTTTTGAAGCGACAAACTGACAAAACACAAATATTATGGCCTTACAACTTCAAGTGAGTGTCACTGTCTTTTACACATTCTATTTTTCTCACCTGATGTTAAGTTTAATTGATGAGTTATGCATGACTGTGTATAAACGTGCGCAGGTTCCACTTTATTCTTATCGTCATTAAAATGCACACTGGAGATGTTCATGTCTATGACTCGTTAAGGAAACATCCTAAAGAGTACAAGACATGTTTTGATATGCTCGCAAAGTAATTTCATTTCTTATCGCCTCTTTTGTTCATTTCCTGATATCAAGAAATTTATAACTCCATTGTTCATTTTCTTTGTCGGCAGCGTTTGGAAAACGTTCATCGAGGAAGATCCGGCCGGTGGATGGCCACCGAAGCTGACATGGCATTTGAACAAGGTAAGTAGTACGTACTACCTAGGTCCACGCACCATTATCATACTTGATTATTATTTGATTGAATCTATTCTTGTGTAGTATTGTCTTGAACAGCCACCGGGGAATAATTTATGTGGATACTACGTTTGCGAGTACATGCACGTTCTGACCAGCGAGAAATTGAATGGCAAAAGAAGTAAAGAAGTACGTAAACATTACTCACAACGTTATTTTTTTACCATCAGTTGTGCTGAGTTTCATTCATTTGATATATATACACACAACTCATGTACTCATTTTGATCTCATTCTTTTAAAGTTGGCAAGAAAGCGCAACGCAATTGGGGAGGAATTGGCGGGATTTTTCCTTGCGGATGTCATACCTACATTCGGAGAGTACCACTATCCTACAGATCAATAGTATGCCTCCATGTAATAGTGATCTCCATGTAATTAAGTACCTGGGACCGGGAAAACGTGATCTTCATGTACTACTTAATTTGTATGTGTCATCAACGTGATCTTCATGCAATTGTATGTGTTATATATATATGCATCAACTTGATCTTCATATAGTAATTTATATATACCAGAACGCGGTTTTGGCGCATCGACGTGATCCTGTACGATGGAAACCATCCAAAACCCCTAACCCCTCCTAAAACCCTAAAACCCTGAAAATTAATCGAAATAAAAAAATATGCAAAACCCTAGTCCCGGTTCTTGGTACGAACCGGGACTAAAGGTTCCCAGCCCCGCGGGCTACGCCGTGGCCACGTGGGAGGGCCTCTAGTCCCGGTTCGTAGACAACCGGGACTAAAGGGTGGGCGGCTTTAGTCCCGCTTTACTAGTCCCAGTTGCCTAACCGGGACTAGAAGCCTCTGGAACCGGGACTAAAGCCCCATTTTCCACTAGTGGCTTCATCAAAGATCGGATCGATCGGTGGAGGTGCCAACTGGGTGCGCAGATCGGATCGTGATGGAAGAAGCCTCGACGAGATAAGGAGCAGCATGCAGCGCGTGCTTGTCCTCCTCACCGATCCGTCCGTCTGCAGCGTGGATCGGACGTGTCGAAGTCTTCGATTCCGGTACTAATTCCGATCCATCACTCTATCCTAACCTCCAGTCGGTATCAATTCCATACGAGGTTGAGCAGCTGCGCGTGAGTTACCTTGGAGTACCAGATCGACTTGAGCATCAAGTCCAAGGAGATTAATTAGTAATGCTACGCTGCTGCTCCATGTGAAGTCTAACGTGAAGGAATTTTTGATGTTTTTAGTTTCCGTATTGCTATGACCACTCCAACCAGCTACCAGGTGCTATCTAATCCATTTTTTCTCTGCAATTTAATTCTGCAAAGAATATTTTTGGGCTTGTGCTACTTTATGCATAGACTGTCCGCTCATGGCTACCATGAAGTACGATTTTCCGTTGTTGGATTGTGACAAAAGTTTTACCCTATGGCAAGTCAAGATGCGAGCATTGTTTGGCGCAAGCCAATTATGATGTGCACCGGTTAGTTTTGTGTTCAAGGTGGAGTTCGTCTGATTATAGTTTTTGGGAGATATTATGGAGGAGAATTTAAGTTATTATATTGTTGTAATTACATGAACACAGTTCAGTTATCAGAAAAATTACTATGAGGAGGTGGTTTTTAAGCCTGTTGGTAGCCAGCATATACCCTTTTCTCTCCACAGTTTTTGTTGTTATACATGTGAAGGTTTTGTTCAGGATGAGGATCAGTTGAGGCGCAAGGAGATTTGCACTACTAGGAAACTGCCTTTCTATGGATCCACATTTTGTGGCGCACCATTGAGCTGTGCGCCACAAAAAAAGATTATGTGGCGCACCTAAGCTGGTGCACCACAGAAAGTTTCACACATTTGTGGCGCATGGAGGTCACATGCGCCACTGAATGTCTACTTTCTGTGGCGCATGGGCCAGATGCGCCACATAATTTGACCTTTCTGTGGCGCATGGGTCAGATGCGCCACAGAATTTGACCTTTCTGTGGCGCATGGATTGGGATGCGCCACATAAAGGAAACTTCTGTGGCGCATGAGGCCATGCGCCACAGAAATCAGAACTTCTGTGGCGCACCATGCCCCATGCGCCACAGAATTTGTTTTTGAAATCGGATCCCACCCCCCACCCCCCTTGGATCGCTTTTTCAGTTTTGCAAACAAGAAAAGAAAATGATAAAACCTTCAAAAAATAAATTCTTTGAGATATAGTTACCTTTTAGTGTCTAGTAGGTATAGAAATTTCGAAATATGAATTTTGACCTTTTTTGCAAAAAACAGAAAAAAAAAGTTTGAACGGCCATAACTTTTGCATACGATGTCGAAAAAATGTGTTTAATATATCAAAAAAAAGTAGAGCAAAATTTCGACACCGGGTTTACCCGGTGAACTTTTCTCAGATCCTCCAAATTCCAAAAGGAAAACAATTATTTTAAAAAGAATTTTTTCTACAAAATAAAAAAATAAAAAAATTCAATTTTTTTGGATTTGTTGAATTTTTTGAAGTTTTCTGGATTTTTCGATTTTTTTGATTTTTGAATTTTGTTGGATTTTTTTAACTTCCTTCGAAGTTTTTGATTTTTTTGAATTTTAAAAACACATATATACACATACCACACATAAACTACACACACATATATACACATACACAAGGGTTAAGAGGGTTGATATGATAATATTATCAATAAGAACTTGAATAGCATGAGGGTAGTTGAATTGAATAGAACTTAAAAGTTATGCGTACTTGGGTTGGAGCAATCTGAAGATGGGTGACCTACTGGGAAGTCATCATTTGAGATATGCTTGGAGTGTTAAAAAATTTCAAAAAAATCAAATATTAAGGGTTTTCCAAATTATTTCATTTTTTGGATTTTTTTTTGGATTTTTTTTGATTTTTTTGAAAATCCCAGATCTAGATCTAACCGCCTTTTTTTTAATTCAAAAAACAAATCTATGGCGCACCGGGTAGGGGTGCGCCACAGAATTGTTGTTTTCTGTGGCGCATCTGGAGGTGCGCCACAGAAATAATATTTTTGTGGCGACGGTTCTGTGGCGCACCCACCATGCGCCACAGAATGGAAAGTGGGAGCGCCACAGAAAGGCTTTTCTGTAGTAGTGTTGTTATCTGCTAGATACTACAACATTTAGTACTGTTAAGTTTTCACTACAATTCAGTTGTCTTTGCTCTTTCAAGAGGGGTCTATTGCAGAGTTGATGGTCCGTTGCATTTTGAGGAGCTTCCTTCATCCGACAGTTGTTTATAGGGACAGTTTTTGACCATGTCATGGATTTTTCATTAAGCATTACATGTCGGCAGTTTTTGGTGTACGAGATGCCATCCGTACCAGATGCTCTTGCATGAGTATTGTTTGCCGAGGTTTGTGCTATTTGTTTCGTAGCACGTTCAGATTCCATGAGATGAGTTCTTCACAATGTTACGTGCACCAAGATGTTGCACTATGAGCTATGCGCTCACTTATGCACCACAGGAGATATGATGACTTATGTCATTTGATTGATGATTGAGCGTTTCAGTTTTGGAGATCAGTGGCACAGGCTCAGACTTTTATTGGGTTTTATGGGAGACCCAAGTTTCGTTTGTCTGCTTTGTTGAGAGCTGTGATGTTTTCTGGACGACCTACCATTGATTTGCTCAGTATGACTTCGTGAGAAGTTATTAGTCCTATGGACTTTTCAAGACACAAGGTTTACTTGTGATGACTTTAATTGAGGAGTTGATACTATCTATGACTATTGTGAGGGATTTCGGCTCAAGTTGGAGTGTTGTTTTATTGTGTTCCGAATCCCATGACCTGTTGTACTATAGATGGAGTCCTAACAGAATAAGATTCTGTTTCGTGTCCGCCAAGAAAGAGTTATTTGCCCCCCATATATATAGTTAGAGGTAGTCATAGAATAGATTGAAAAAGAGTTCCACCAGATTGATAGCATGTAGAGGGTTTATCCTCTCGTGTCCTCCCGATTATAGTGATACGTCTTCGTGCGTTCCGTGGTTTTTCCCGTAAGGGTTTTTCACGTTCCGTGGTTTTTGCCGTAAGGGTTTTTCACGTAAAAATCCGTGTTCTTGTTTCTTTGTTTGATCTACTTTGCTGCCCTATTTTATAACACGGCATACACATGCTACGGAATATAGTCCCCATGCATTCACTTCCTGATAGAGTAACCCACACTTCGAATCAAAAGTCAAAGCAAGCAACTTCCACATTTCATTATATGCATACTATATGTATATACACAGTTATAGATATACTACCTACAAAGAGACATGTGCTCGAATGACATGAAAACGCTGTACTTTTTACAAAATGAATGGGACTATACAGTGACGGCCGGAGTTGGAAGCTCAGGCAGTCCGCTCTGGCCGTTGAGCACAATGACCTTCCCCTCAGAGTCCACGTCAACAATGGCAGAATCGCCCTCCTTGACCTCCCCGGCCAAGATCTTCTCCGCGAGGCTGTCCTCCAGCAGCCTCATGATCGCTCTCCTTAGTGGCCGTGCTCCATAGCTAGGGTTGTACCCTTCGTCGACAACCCGCTCCTTGAACTTTTCAGTGACCTGTAGATTGATATCCTTCAACTTCAGCCTGGTGAAGACCTCCTGTAGCATGATATCTGCTATCTCTTTGACTTCCAGCTTGGTCAGCTGCCTGAAGACGATCATCTCGTCAAGACGGTTGAGAAATTCAGGGCGGAAGTACTGTTTCATCTCCTCGATGACCAAGCTCTTGATCCTGCCGTAGCTGCTGTCCTTCTCATCAGACTCCAGGTCGAACCCGATCTTGCGCCCTCCCTTCTCAATGACGCTGCTTCCAACGTTTGATGTCATTATGAGAAGCGTGTTCTTGAAGTCCACTGTTCTGCCCTTGCTGTCAGTTAACCTTCCGTCTTCAAGAATCTGGAGCATCATGTTGAAGACATCCGGATGTGCCTTCTCAATTTCATCAAAAAGCACAACGCTGTAAGGCCGGCGTCGAACCGCCTCGGTCAACTGGCCACCCTCAGTGTATCCCACATAGCCTGGAGGTGAACCGATTAACTTGGACACTGTATGCCTCTCCATGAACTCACTCATATCGAGTCGATCATGGCTTCTTCAGAGCCAAAGTAATACGATGCGAGAGTCTTTGCGAGCTCTGATTTCCCAACACCAGTTGGACCTGCAAAAATGAAGCTCGCAATTGGTCTGTTGGGGTTCTTGAGGCCGACGCGAGCACGGCGGACGGAGCGACTTATTGCTTTCACAGCCTCATCTTGGCCAATGACACGCTTATGCAACGTCTCTTCCATCTTAAGTAGCTTATCAGATTCATCAGTTGAGACTTTCTCCACTGGGATACCAGTCCATGATGATACAATGTGCTGGATATCTGATTCATGGACCATCGGCCCAGTCTCTCCTGACGCAGTCTCTGCTTTGATCATCTCCTTGCTCTTGTCAATCAGGGCTGTTATCTGGGCCTTCAATTCCATTTCACGATCTCGCAATTCTCCAGCCTAATGGCACCAAATTGACAGAGGCACATAAACTAGAAGTTAACATGTAGGAGTATATCAAACGAAAATGCAGATTCACAAGGACTGACATCCAGATAGTAGAGATCATCCACACAGATAAATAACAAACAGTGGTTTGTATAAAGTAGAGAAGGCAGGTTCAATGATACCAATAGCTTTTCTACTTGTAGTGATAACTGTTGAATGGCAAAATTATTACACGTATTTTTTACCATCATGATATTACCACATTAAATAGAAATTTTATTCTCAAATAAGAGAAAAAAAATGGACAAGAATTCCTAGATCACCTGAAATTGCATATTATCGTCCAATTATATTAATGAACTTTCTTGAAAAGTTAGCCATGGTGGATAAAAATCCCATAGAAAGTGCTTAAACCAGTTTGTTTGGCTTTATCTATAAAGCTGGGCTTCAGCCTTCGGTTTAAAAAAAAAGTTTGGTTGTTTATGAACATGAAGAGAATTTTAAATCTAGGAGTTCATCAAAAGCAGGTACCTTTTCAAAATCCTGGCCACGGACGGCCTCATTTTTATCCTTTGTTATTTGCTTAAGCTCCTTGTCGAGCTCTCTGGCTTCCTCAGGAACCTGCATAAATTATCCAGCGTAAATTCCACATGAACCATGCTTGTATAATAACAAAAGGGCGATAGATGTATGTGCATCCAAATAAACAAATGACATATAACCCATTCTTTACCTGGGCATGTCGAAGCCTTACACGTGAACCTGCTTCATCGATCAAGTCAATTGCTTTATCTGGAAGGAAACGATCACTGCAAACAAAACCATCTGTCAGGTCATTAAAGGATGCAAGATATCAGTCAAGCTATATATATGAGGTTCAGACAAAAAACACAGTAGTTTTCTCTTCGATGTTTTTGAAGTCTCAGAATATCATATATTCACATTTTGTACCCTATAGTTTCACATACCTGATATATTGATAAGATAGCTTAGCAGCTGCAATCAAAGAATCATCAGTGTAGCGGAGTTTATGATGGATCTCATATCGTTCCCGAAGCCCTCTGAGAATTTCTATGGTCTCATCAACTGATGGCTCTGGTACCTTTACTGGCTGGAAACGCCTTTCTAATGCTGGGTCTTTCTCAACATGCTTCCTGTATTCATCAAGTGTGGTAGCTCCAATACACTGAAATTCACACATAGAGATAATTATATAAGCATTTCAGTAATAGAAAAAATATAGACTTATCTTTATGAAAGGGTAGCAGAGACTTGATATTTAACATAAAGAAAACATAACCTCATCGACATACCTGTAGCTCTCCTCTTGCTAATGCTGGCTTCAAGATATTAGCAGCATCAATAGCACCTTCGGCAGCTCCAGCTCCTATGAGGGTGTGAACTTCATCAATGAAGAGAATTATCTCATCGCTCTGCTTGATTTCTTCCATCAGTTTCTTCAATCGTTCTTCAAATTCTCCACGGTATTTCGTACCAGCAACAAGAAGACCCATATCAAGGGTAATGACCTGCAGTAAATGGTTTCGAAGATGATCATTTTCTGGCAATCTCTTCAAAACAATGCAAAAGACCACCACACAAAATAGTAACAATCAACTATGGTACCTGTAATGTCCAATACATTTTTTTCTTCAACGTATAATTACATGTATGGAAGTTTCTTATTGTCATTAAAAATTACTAAGAGGATTGCATTTGTTCCCTGCATTATTTCTCCAATGGAAGTTGACACAAAATTCTCCTTTTGCTTATATATGTCTGTGGAATAGAATTTTTAGTTAAAAAAACTGAGATATACTTGATGGGAAAGTTGTACCGTTCCATTAAACGCAATATACGAAAGTTCTACCGTTCACGTGAAATAAAATACGAAGCACACCAGCTCAAGTAGAACAGCATAGATAAACCAAACACAATGCAGTAACCAGAAGAGCAAAGATTAGGATCAGCGTATTTAGAATTGCAACATTTGTATAACAAAACTAAAGAAACACAACATACCTTCTTCCCCTCAATTGTCTCAGGCACATCACCGCTAGAAATGCGTTGGGCAAGCCCTTCAGCAATTGCTGTCTTCCCAACACCAGGCTCTCCTATTAAGCAGGGGTTGTTCTTTGTTCGTCTTCCCAAAATTTGTACGACACGTTCAATCTGTGGTTCCCTTCCAACAACAGGATCTAGCTTTCCCTGATTAATTATCAGATTAGACACTTAGGCCTGAACTAGTGCTTATTACGTCACTGTAGAACAAAAGTATTACCTCCTCTGCTAATTTTGTTAAATTAGTTCCATACTCCTCAAGTGTTGGCATCTTATTACTACTGCTCCCTCCGCCAACTCCAGCACCAACAGCCTCTGTTGTCTCACCAATCATTCGGACAACCTAGAGGTGATAACATTTGTGATAACAAGCTAAGAAAAAACAGTTCTTGCTACTCAACGATGAGAAAGTAATTGCAGATATTGTTTACCTGTGTACGAATATTGCTTGGGTCAGCACCAAGAGACTCAAGTACACGGGCTGCCACACCTTCACCCTCACGAAGCAGTCCAAGAAGCAAGTGCTCAGACCCAATATAATTGTGTCCTGGAAAGATGATGGCATCAGCTCCAGAAAACAACTAATCTTCTAAGCACTTTGTTCAAATATAATGAGAAAATCAGATGCACCACATCATAAAATCAGACGGAGGAGTTTACATAACGAATATATATAACTGCAGCTGGCTCAGTTGGGATCACTCAGAGAACTACAAATGTATGTATTTCCTCCAAGACTTGTAAGTTATAACTGAAAGTAGTCGCAGCTAAGCAAATGTTCTCAGACAGCAGACCAATTATAGACCCATAACATGAAACAACACTGTAGCAAGTGGAAGCGTAATAAGAATCCTCTTCAATTTTTCTAGATCGTAGCAGAATGGATACTAACAGAGTACAACTTCATCAAATGGTTACAATAATCAAATATTTATCGTCACTCACAAACTAAGAACCCTTCTAAGTACACCTGGCGCAATTTTGGGCCACCGCAAATGAAAAAATACATTTGCAGGTTGTTGAATACTGGTAAGTTGTAACTTAGGATTTCAGGTATTCAGGTAGCTAAGAAATGCATCGATTTCTTGGTAACAGAGATACAACTATCCTTTTACCAGGTTTCAGTTTTTCTATCAGTAATGTACGAAGGACAGATATCAAAATCCAAGACAAGCGGATCAAAATTATAGAAAGAACACTTGACTGACATACCTAGTTGGCGAGCTTCCTCCAATGAAAGCTCCAAAACACGTTTTGCACGTGGTGTGAACGGTATTTCGACAGCGACAAAACCATTGCCTCTTCCGATGATCTTTTCCACTTCCACGCGGGCATCCTTAAGGTTTATACCCATGGACTTGAGTACCTTTGCGGCAATACCAGTACCTTCTCCAACCAAACCCAATAGAACTTGCTCGGTTCCAACAAAGTTGTGGCCCAGGCGCCTTGCTTCCTCTTGTGCAAGCATGATGACCTTTATAGCTTTCTCAGTAAACCTTTCAAACATTGCTCTTGTTACAAAACGAGCACGTCGTCCCCGTCTAGATGATCTATAAGATGCAGCTGTCGATCTGAAGTTGGTGGAGGGCATGTTTGTGAAGCTATGTACTGATCTCAGACCAGCAAATGCTGCCATCCTTACAGGACGGTTCAATGACATTGAGGTAGGCCTCCTGGTTCCATGAGACTTCGAGCGCTGACCGCTTGCAGCACGGCCTGCGAAAGTTGTCCCAAGAGCAACGGGAAGGACTAAGGTCCCTGCCATGTTCAGAAGAAGCTGACCCAAACCTGTGCAAGATGTTAGTACACAAGTAGTCAGAAACCATTCTAGATAGTTGATCCACAAGAAGAAGTAAACTAAATGCTTAAAGGTGCACGGAATAGAAATACGTTTCTACAACAACAATACATGTCAAATTTTATTTAACATCAAGCACCTCTTGCCTGACACCCTCAAGAAAAAGAAACAAACTCGTGGGCTTCAGCATGAACCTGCTTTTGCCACTGTAAATCATCAATAGGTAGTAGTCCACTGGTTCCATAATCCCAGAAGGCTGATATCAATAGCTACTAGTAGTACAGAGGTGTGGCGCTGCCCAAGGAATAACTTGCGACATATGTTGCAAGCGGAAGGTGTGACGTGAGTTCGCCCGTCCGTTGAAAGGTTGGGATCGCTGCACTTGCAATTGCCGCGGCATCAAACAATCAATTAATGCCGCAGCGAGATCGACCATGTCATCCGTACCCGGAATTAAAACTAAAAACGAAGTTCTTGATTTCCCCAACAAGAGAACACCCCAGGGGCTCCACGACCAAGACTTAAACTAAACGCGAAATCTTGTTGTTGGAGAATCGAGCCCTCGCCCCAAAACAAGCAATTACCGGACCCAAGAATGAGGAACTCTAGATAGATAGGGAAGCCATGGGGACGAGCTGCTCACCTGCTAGGAGAGGGGGAGAAAGAAGAGCGCACCTTGTTTGTTTCTCCTCCGAGGAGATAAGAGGGGAAGTGAAGAAGAGTCGCTTGGTTGGGGGTGCCCAACAACCAAGCAAGGAAGAGAATTGCTCTTTCCACTCTATCAGTTTGGCCTTATTCTGGCTGATTATTTTCTCCATCTTTTTTTCTTCTAAATTTTGCTGAATTCTGAGGGCAGGAGATTTTGACAAGTCACCCATTTACCTACCATGAATAGTGGCAGATATTATTTTGGCATTTTAGATATATTTTTCCCTCTCATGAGAACATAATTTATAGTTGCTTATGGTGAAATGTTGTGAAAATGGAGAAAAAGCGACAGTTGGGTTGGGTTCAACAAACTTTGGAACATCTGCAGCACACATCTTGGTTGAAGCCATGGTAACTCCAACATAGAAGGTCAGTATAACAACTGATAAACAATAATTTTGCCACTAGTTAACTCCATCATAGAAAAGGCGACAGTTTTGCTGCATGTAGTTTTGTTATCGTTTGTACTTATATGAAATGCAAACAAGGCCCCGCTTGGCGTTGCAGTGGTGCATTACATTTTTGATGGAAAACAAATGTAATGAAATAATAGAACCAATAGAAATTTATTGTGACTTTCTTGCAGTATGACTTCGACAGAATTCTAACTTTGTTGCCCACTGAATCATTGTAATTTCTACTGGCCTCAGTTAGTTGTCATCCTTTCCAAGCAACGTAGCAGACCACAATGCTGCTGACTCACGGACCTTGGACCGAACCCCTCCCCCATCCACAGTGCAGAGGGGCGATTTCTTGAAGACACCCGCGCGGACCAGCTCGCAGCCGCGGATTCGCCGGATTTCTCGCCCTCCGGCGGCCGCTCCGGCGGCGGGAGGGCGGGGAATCCGCGGATCTCGGCCTGTAAATAGTCTAGGTGTGTGTGGGTTTCCAGCCGGCGGCGTCGGGGAGGCGGCGGCGCGGCCGGAGTGGAGTTTTGCAGGTGGTCTTCTTCCCCTTCGACAGCGGCGCTCCGGTGGAGCTTTGCTGTGGATCGACTACCTCCGTCGCGCTCGCAGCTCGTCGCAGCTGCCGTGGGCGACTTCCCCGTGCCGGAGATCGAGGATGGCGGCTCTGGCTTTTGAAGATCTAGAAGCTGCTGGTGTTGGAGCAAGCAAGCGAAGCAGCAGGCGGTGCAGGATGGAGGCGCTTCGGTGTTCGAGGGCCGGCGACTTCCCGTCCGTCTGGGGTCATCCTCTAGTCCAAGGATTCTGCGAGGATGTGGCGGCGGTGCGCCGCCGGAACGTTCTGCCCTTCGTCGGCTTCTTCGCCTTACAGGAGATGGACTGGGTTGTAATTTTATCTTTCGTGGAGGTCCTTTCTGTAATAGTCTTGTTTTAATGTACCAGCTGTTTCTCCGCAAAAAAAAAAACGTAGCAGACCACAAAACAATGAAAAATATCCTCTAAAAAGAACAATGAAGAATACAAGTGTAAATTGTACTGGGCCGGCTGTAGCAGATACAACCATGCGTCTCTGCACTTGAGGATCTTTATAATTCAGCATGATAAAAGATCAAACAAAAGGGAAAACCACTTGGTGATCAAAACAGACTGGAAACCAATATGAACAACTTGCAAAGAAACTTCCGGCCGCAAAACTTTTGCTCAAACGGAACGCAAAAACCCTGTCTTTGCCCCAAAGCAATCGCACTCCACATGTGCTTACAAACAAAATGAAACGGAGCCAATTTTCTTGGGCTTCGCCTCGCTGCAACGCACAATCGCCCGTCAGCGCTCCCGCATCCTTTGGCTGAGGGAAGGAGATGCAAACACGTCCTATTTTCATGTGCATGCCAGCAACAGACGCAGGAAGAACCATCTTTTCAAGCATAGAAGCGGAGACAGGGAAGAAGTAATGCAGGAGGGGATGAATGACCTCAGCACTGAATTTTTCCAGAATCTGATCGGTACCCCGCAGCCAAGACAGAGTACAATTGATCTTGACAGGCTGGACTTCCCGGAAATTAATCTTTCATCTTTGGAAGTGGATTTCACAGAGGCGGAAATTTGGGAAACTATTAAATCATTGCCTCCTGACAAGGCGCCGGGCCCTGACGGATTTTTGCTACGTTTTTCCATACTTGCTGGCCGATTGTGAAAGGAGATGTTCTGGCAGCAATTCACCATCTCACAAAGCATGACAACCGAAGCTTCCAAGCTCTGAATCGCGCGTACATCACGCTCTTGCCGAAGAAACTAGCAGCGGTGGATATCGCAGAGTTCAGACCTATCAGTCTTTTGCACAGCATCGCCAAGATCTTCTCGAAAGCCTTGTCGCTGCGCATTGCTCCGAAACTGAGCGAGATGATTGCGCCAAATCAAAGCGCATTTATAAAAGGCAGAACGATGCAAGATAACTATATGCTGGTTAGTCAATCACTGAAAACTTTTCATCGGAGACAGGTCCCGGCTCTTTTTCTGAAATTGGATATTGCACGGGCGTTCGACTCGATTTCATGGCCGTTTCTCTTCGCTGTTCTCCGTCGCCGTGGGTTTGGTCCGAGATTCTGTTATTGGGTTGCGGTCTGTCTCTCTACCGCAAGCACCAAGGTCCTAGTGAATGGCTATCCGGGGGAACAAATCTTTCACGCAAGAGGGCTGCGGCAAGGGGATTCGATTTCACCACAACTCTTCATACTGGTGATGGAAGTTCTGACGGCAGTGTTTTCCAAGGCAGAGACGGCTGGCATCTTTGAACCAATCAACCGATGGGGTGTGCGGCATCGTATGTCGATCTACGCGGACGATGTGGCGCTGTTTATTAGGCCAAGTGAGGAGGAATTGGAAGCGGCTAAGCAACTGCTGGATATTTTCGGGGCGGCATCGGTCACGAATATGAGCAAAAGTATGATCATGCCGATTCAGTGTAGTGAGGCGTTGGTGGAACAGATGCAGCCGGCGTTCCCGTGTCAAGTCGCAGCCTTCCCATGCAAATACTTAGGTCTACCTCTGTCTCCTAAACCGCTGCGGAAAGTGGACTGGCAACCTTTGTTGGATGAATTGGCCAGGAGGCTTGCAACTTGGAGGGTTGCATTGCTTACGGAAGGGGGCGGACTAGTATTGATTTCAGCGGTGCTTATGACCATCTCCATTTATCATATGCTGTCTTTGAACTTGCCACCGTGGTTACTTAAGCAGATTAACAAGATCTGTCGCTGCTTCTTTTGGCGAGGAACTGACGAGGTTAGGGGGGACATTGCAAGGTTGCTTGGGAACAAGTATGCAAGCCGAAGACCCTCGGTGGACTTGGGATTCATAACCTGAGAATGTTGAATGACGCTCTTCGCATCAGATGGAAATGGCTTGAGAAGACTGGACCTCTTCGGTCGTGGAATGGTTTGCAATTTGCTATTTCACCAACTGCCGAAGCGATGTTCTTTGCAGCCACGGACTGCTCGGTTGGAAACGATGAACTGACGCTTTTCTGGTATGATAAATGGTTGAATGGAAGGAGTGCGAAGGACATTGCTCCTGCGCTAGAAGAGTTCATCAAGCCAGCGAGTGTTATGCGCATGACAGTGGCGCAGGCGCTAGATAATAACCAGTGGGTCAGCAAAATTTCTGGAATATTGACGGTGCCGGCGATTGTGCAGTTCATTGACTTGTGGCAGGCTGTCAGTCTTGCAGCGCCTCTGATGGCTGAAGATGACAGTTTCAGATGTAAGCTAACGGCAAATGGGGTTTATACCGCTAGATCAGCCTATGCCGCTTTCTTCAGAGGAGGAATCGAAGCGGACTATGCAGAAAATTTGTGGAGCTGTTGGGCGCCTCTAAAGGAAAAGTTGTTCATGTGGCTAGTGCTCCGTAACAGGTGTTGGACAGGGCAAATGTTGCGGCAAAAACAGCTCCAAGGGCCAACGGTGTGCCCATTATGCGATCAACTTCCCGAGACCATGGACCATCTATTGGTGCAATGCCCCACGGCGAGATCGATCTGGTTTCAGATACTATCGGATAGAGGATTTGGAGCCCTTATGCCAACAATTGCCTCTAGTCGGAAGAGCTGGTGGTGCTCGCTCCGAAACTGCAACCGGAGGAAGAAGAGAAGAGAATTGACCACGCCAGTCCTTGCTGGCTATCGGCGCATATGGCTGGAGAGGAATGGCAGATGCTTTGAAAGGAAGAAGGCATCTATGGAGGTGATCATACGGCGGATCAGAGAAGAATTTGATATTGGACCAAGGCGAGAGTAAGAGCAGGGGCAGGCCGTAGGGAGGATTAGTCTTAGTAGGCTGGCGGCGGTTTTTTGTTTACCGCTGTTAGGGTGTTATGGTGTGGTTTTGCGTTGTAACAAAACCCTGTAACTCCTGTTCTTTCTCTTCTTAATGTCATGACATGCAACCTCTGCATGTTCTTGAAAAAAAAATGAAACGGAGCATGGTACAACATGTTGTTCATTGCTTCAGACCAAATGACTATCTTGGATACAAGGAGAGGCCAAATTGGCAGTTCGACGAATCTAAGTTGATACCTTCATGATTATCGAACGCATCTAGCACAATAAACTCTTCAATCAGAATCTTGTTACAAGTTATGTCTTGGAGGTCACCTGTTTCTAGCTCTTGAAAAGGATGAACTATCCGCTAACATGGAGAGCTACCCTTCCTGCGAGTAGCAATTTTCAAGGAGGGTGGCTCAACGCGGTTTTTCCACAACTAGGAGCATACGCACCTACCATCATGACCGTTGATTTTGCATTCAACGAACCATATAATTCGTACTATTTTATATGTTAAAAAACTAAAAAATATGTTAATGCATGGTTTTAATTTTTTTTGTCAATGCGTGCACAGAAAATTCATGTTAGTACATGAATCTAAAATTTGAATACACAAATCTATCAATTATTGATAATGCATTGACATTTAAACACTCGTTGATAAATTTGTTGCACGAATCTTGATGAAATCAACGGTCATGATGGATAGGTGCGTACGCTTTGCATTTTTGCTTTTTTTCTCACTGATGTTTACTGTTTGGTGCCTCATGCCGGGATGCTTTTTTATTCTGCTCAGCCTGGAGGAAACTGTGCAGCAGCTTTCTCAACCTTTATGTGGAATGGTCAAAGCTCAGGAGTGTTGTAGGAACTACGGAGTATGTTCAAATGGACAAATGTTGCCTCATGAAGCGTCAGTGGCTTCTTCCCTGTGGAAAGTTGTTGTGCTGGACTAAGCTGCAATGACCAAATTGAAGGCTTCTTATTGCGCTGGAAGAAGGGTTGTGTCGTGTCTCGATGCACGGACACCGGGAGTATAGGATACCCCCTTTTAGGTTCGGCACGGGGCGCGAAGGAGGCTGAGAATCGTCTTCTCGGGCGGAGTCTAGATCAAGCTCTCCTCTCTACGGTCAAAGCATGCAACCAAAGGGACACAAGGAGCTACCCAGGTTCAGGCCGCCCGGAGGCTAAAAGCCCTACTCCTGCATGTCTGGATTGATGGATTCTTCATAGTGTGGCTTACAATGGAACCACCCGGATGGGGTACCCGGAAGGGTTTTGGCTGGAGGTAGAAGAAGGACAGATCCTGACCCGGAGGAGATCACCTTCCCCTCTACCTTCGCAGCCCTAGTCTAGTCTTGCTCTGGTTGGACTTGTGCCTTGGTCCGACCTCCCCTTCCTCCGTGCCTTGGTCCTCCTTTTATAGGCTAAGGGGTTGCCACAGGGTCACGTGAGGGGCACGAGGGACCTTCGGGGTGAAGGACCCTCCTCATCTAGTTTAGGGGGAGACGTGGCCTCTCCTCAGCCTAGCGTCTCCTTTGGGTTAGGTGGGAGCGTGCGCCTTGGGGTGGACAGGAGCTGACACCACCACGGGCTGTGCTTCCCGCCCGCGCTACCTTCGCCTTGCTTCCCAAGTCTTCTGAGGTCTTCTAGCGTGAAGTACCCGAGAGGGAGCCTGGCCTCCTGCCGGGAACTCGGGCTCTCGGGTCCTTCCTTGCCTTCTTGCTTGGTTCGGGGACCCGGCAGGCCCCAGGACCGGAGCCCTTTGTCGACGTAGGCCTTGCTTGTCCGGACGGTGAACCCGCCAGCTTGACGAGTCTTGGTCTTGTCCATCTTCATCTTGGGCCCACATGGGGTGGACCCACTTTGCAGCACTAGGGGAACCCCGTGTTCCACTGCTGCGACAGTAGCCCCCGGACATGGTCCCGGCGGCTCTTGCTCCAGCTGCCGGGGCTATGGCCTAAAGATAGGTCAAAGTGGGTCCCCGGGCACCTGGTCTTCCTTGCTCTGCTCCGTTGGGGACCCGCCGAGGCGAGGTAGAGACGAGCCCCCGGGTCCTGTTGACTGAATCGCGGTGAACGTTGCGATTCATATGGACTCCGTGCTTATCTTGGAATCCAACGGGCGAAACGCGCAGAAATCGGCACGCCCCCTCGATCCCCACGTCCGTCGGAGTAATGAGGCCGCGACGCGACGTGTGGGATGCCTTATAAGCCACAACTGGCTTCCACTGTAGCCGTTACCTCTCCAGATTCGCCGAAATCCCCAAATCGCCGCCTTCGCCTTCGTCCTCCTGACTCTGCTCCGCTACCTCCTCCTGCTGCCATTGCACCAACTTCCCTTCTGCTCCCATGGCTCGACTGAAAGCCCTCGCCCGGAGGAAGAAGGACACGGGGGCCTCGCCCATCGAGAAGCCGCTGTCCCCAAAAACCAAGAGATCGCGGCGGAGATCGGCGCGCAACGCCAAGCGGGCTGAACTCAAGAAACAGACGGCCTTGTTCCCCAGCTGCTTCGCCGGCGATGCGGAGATGATGCGGAAGGCGGGGCACTTCGGGGTGATGGAGTCTGTCGGCGCCGATGGTGTCCCAGCCAGGAAAGCGTCGGAGATCTTCCCGCCGTCGGCGACCAGGACACCCACGCAGATCCCCATTTTTGACAGCTTCATGCTGATGGGGCTTGTCCCCCCTTTCTCTGATTTCTTCATGGAGATCTTGCGCGCGTACAAGCTGAAGCTCTTGCATCTGACGCCAGGCGCAATTCTCGACTTGTCGGTCTTCGCTTACGCCTGCGAGGCGTTCGTCGGGGTGATGCCGTCCGTGGCGCTGTTCCGCCACTTCTTCTACCCTCGCATTGGGGGCAAAGGCTGGATGGGAGGCAGTGTCACATTCTGCTTCCGTCCGAAGATCAAGTGGGCCTACCCCCTTATGGAGACCAAATCCAAATGGGATGAGTGGAGGGATCACTGGTTCCTGGTCGGGGTGCCGGAAGCCGATGTTCAACTTGAGGAGCCGATGGAGCGCCCAGTGGATCTGGACACTTGGAGAAGCGTCAGCTTGCAGGATGAACAATTCTCGGCGGTCGTGGCGCGCTTCGGACTTCTTCGCGAGAAAGGAGTTTCCGGGGCCGCCATCGTTGCTCATTTCCTCCGCAACCGCCTTGCGCCGCTGCAGAAGCGCCCACACCCGGCCTGGAACTTCCAGGGCCCCAGGGATCCATCTCGCCTGAGGTGTCCCGATATGGAAGAAATCCTTGTCCGGGATAACGTGAGAGGGACCTTCACTCCGGGGGTCAAGTACCAGCTGCCCAAAGGATTTCTGCCTCTGTGTGACGACCCGGAGAAGGACAAGATTCTGGCGCAGATGCCGGTCTGCAACGCCTTTGGTATTGTAGGCCGGCCTGACCACGGGCCCAAACCTCCTGCGGTGAAGACCCGCAGGGCCAAGTTGCCTTCCAGCCCCGAAGAAGGAGAACTTGGGAGTCCAACGACGAGAGCGAGAGGAATCCGAAGAGGAATTCTCCGGCTCTGATGATGACGAAGGTGGCGACGGGCACGAGACCGACGCCTCCAACAGAGATGGAGTTGCTGGCGACGACCCGGTTGCCAGCGATGACGACGATGAAGATGACGACGACGATGATGATGGTGACGACGACGAGGAGAAGGCTGCTCCGCCCCCGCATTCTGCCCGCGGGGTCGATGCTACCCCAGACCCGAGTGTCCGCAGCCGTTCCCCGCCAGTTGTGGTGGTGGGGAATGATGACGACCATGTGGATGAGGAAGCGAGCGCCGCTGACTTCGTCCGAGCCCCCCGCCAGAAAGCTTCCACCTGCCGCCTGTCGCCCGTGATGGAGCCGCCTGCTGCCTTGGGAGAGCCGCCGGCGAGCCCCCAAGCTTCTTCCGCTGCGTCGGTAGATGTTCCCCGTCAATGGGCAACAAACGCACCCGGGAGTAAGCCTCTTCTCCGCTTCTTCCTTATGTCTTGCATTTCCCGCCTTCCCAAGGAAAATGACCGAATGTTGGTGCAGGGGTACTCCTTCCTTGGGTACTGGCAAGAGGCGGCGTGACACGGCGGAGGACGACACCGCCACTAGCTTCAGAGCCGGTGGAGGGGGATGCTTCCTCCTCCCATAGCAGAACTTGAAGGCCGTCGGGGGAGCGGAGTGGGGAGCGTGACGGCAACCTCCCTAGCTCACCCGGGAAAGACGCTCGACGTTCTGACGCCCGAGCAAGCAGGTAACCCAGAGCTTGCGGGTAACATCGCTTTTTTGACGCACCAATGCTTTTTCTGACATCCTTTCGCTTTTAGATGCTTCAGTGGCCAATGTTTTTTCACCCGGTGGCCCTCTTGGTGGAGCCAGCCAGGAGAAACCACCTTCCCTCTCGCCTTCAGAGGGTCAAGAGGTGACCAAGGGCGTCCCGAGTTCGCGGGCTGCGGGGACGCAGACCGCGAACCCTGTTCCGGGTCCAAGCCCTGACTTGATGGAAAGCTCCTTGATGACTGGGCAGTGTTAACAACTTTCGCCGCCTTTTCCACTGACTCCGGTGCCAGTGAAGAGATGGCGGCACTGATGAAGATCAAAGAGAGCCTGGCTGCCAACCGCACGAAAAGCGTGCCTGCCCCGGGAGGTCCCCCGGCAGCTACTCCAGGGTTCACCATTGGTGGTGACAACGCGATGGATGCCATCCTCCGCGGGATAGCTCAACTGGACAAAGATCTGCTCGACCGTGAGGCCGCCGTCGTGGGGACCATCGAGAGCGCCGAGGACCTGATCTAGAAGGGGATGGACAAGCTGAACCGCTTGGCAACCCAGATCACCATCTTGCACCATGCTCTTGAGAAGAAAGATGCAGACCGGACGGCCGAAAGTGCGCGCCAAGGACAGGCCATCTTGGCGAAAGAGCAGCAGCTGCCGTCCCGGGAGGCAGAGCTGGCTGAGAAGGAGAAGACCTTGGAGCTCCAGAAACACCAGCAGGAGCAGCAGACTAAGAAATGCCTAAGGGAGGCAGAGGACCGCCACCGTGAAGAGCTCGAGGCCAGGGATAAGGACATCTGCCTCTGGAAATCCAAGGAGAAAGAGGCCGTCCAAACCATCGAGGATATCAAGAACGTCCTCCACCAGGAGCAGGAGTCCGCCCAAGCTTTGCAGCAGCAGGCCAAGAGTGACGGCCAGAAGATGTCAGAGCTGAAGGAGTCCTTGGAGGCGCAGTGCAAAGAGCTCCTGAGAGAAGGCAATCAAAAGCTGAACCAGGCCAACTCCCAGGCATCCACTGAGCTGTCTGAGCTTCGCCGTCGGTTTCGCTGAAGTTGAGGCTGCTTGCGAGTTGGCGACGACGCGAGTGAGGCGGCTGAATCTGCCTACCGAAGCTCCGGTGCTGGAACCACAGCGTCAGAGTCTGCCCCTCGTCGCGAGATTCATCAGGGAAGTGGCTGCTGATCTCCGGTCTTTCAAGAACAAGATGGTCACCCAGCTTGTTGTAACACCCCGGCCACCCCCGGGCCGGGCCTGTCACCCCTGGCAGCTCGCTAGGATCTCTAGACTGGCCCACAGATCAACACTGGTCTTTTCTGCGCACTTTGTCCTCACGACTGGCCCCACAGATGGTCTTTTCTGCGCACTTTGTCCTCACTCGTGCGCACCCGGGAACCAGTTCCCGGTCGGTCACCCATCCTTGGACAACTCCGGGCCAAGCACGCTTAACCTCGAAGTTCCTTCCAGATGAGCTTCCGGAAAAGAAGTTGCAACTTGTTGATATGAGTATTCTATCAATCCTGTTAAGCCCTGAGATAGGATCTCACACTTGTGAATTACAAGCATGAGACAAGCAAAGCGACGGCGGCCTTGGTGATGGCATCCTTCAGGGAGGCCAATCCTGGCGTTGCCTTGCCAGATTTCTCGACCTCGTCTCCTTCCAGGGCTTCTCTCCACGCGGTGTCGGCTCCCGCGACTGCACTTGCCATGAGGAAGTTTCCGCCTCTCTAGTTATCCTGCACCATGTTCGGGCACTTCGTGCCCCAAATAAACTTTGCGTCAGATCTCATGTACCAGCTTATTAAAACTTGCTTGTAATAGGCTAGAACTTGCTATGCTACTCTAGTTCACGGGTTGTTTTTACTTGTCTTTGGCATGTCTTTACTTTTCTCCACGTCCTTGAGGGACCTTCTGGGATGTAAGCTTACCCGCGAGGCCCTGACTGGTCAGGCATGCGCTCGCGAGCCCTACCGATTCCCAAAAAGCCGCTCACTCTACTGGCACGCACGTCCCCGGGGTGTGTCAGGTCTGTGCACCGCTTTTTACCCTGGGAGAGTCGATACCCCATGAGTGCTCGCACGACGGTCGAGCCTTGCCTTTCTAGTTCCGCACATCTTTTGTTACCCGAGAATTAGATAGCACGTACGACAGAAACAGGGTTGAGGGTAACTTATCTTTTATTCATCATGGAAGTTCTTGAACGACAACGGGCCACTTCAGGGTACATCTTGCGGCAACACAGTTCTTTCGGGTACACAACACGACTTGCCTCAACGACTCTTGCGGGGTGGAAGGTTAGCAGCTTCTTCCATCATGGCACATCGGTCAGCTATGTCCCACAAGTCCTCCAGGGCTTCCACAGCAAGGATACTCATCTTTTCGCGCATCTTGGGGTTGCGGACGGTGACGTGGAAGGCGGCGATGACGGAAGCCTCGCAGAGGTACTTCGGAGTAATGCGGTCGACGACGCCCCAGAACCTCCAGATGTAGTGGCGCAGCGTCTCCTCAGCTTCTTGCTCTAAGTGATAGAGGTCGGAGACGGTTGCCGGGTACGGCGTGCAGCAGGTCTTGAGGTGCTGGCTGGCCTGGCCTTCCATGTCCTCCCGTGAGCGACGCCTGGGGTTGGAGCTCTGGCCAGCACCTTCTTTAGGAAGTTCCATGGGCCGTTTGCCATGGGGGTCCTCAGGCTGTTCCTCTGCTGGAAGTAGTGGCTCGGGGACAGCAGCGCCGTGGTCGATGGTCGGGGCAGGACTCGTGGGAGCGTGGCATTGGAGAGCGTAGTCCAGCAGGTTTTCCAAGTTGTTGATCCATGCCTTCGCACAGGGATCATTCTTACACTGATCTGGGGGGAAGGAGAGAAGCGCCCGGGCCACGCCCAGAGCTTCCTCTAGCCCCCAGCCCTTCCGCGATGCCTGGCACGCTTGCTCTCCAAGGACCTCCCGAGTTCCCGACATGACTCTTGCTTGTGACTGAGGCAGCTACTCACCTTGCCCGAGGAGACGGCGGTTCCTGGAGCGGATCCGGTCGCAGATGAGGAGATAGAAGCAGTTCTTGACGATCTTGTCGTAGATCGCGTGCCGGAAGAAGAACTTGACGACGAGCTTGTTTCCGAAGAAGAGGAGACTGACGTCGACTCCGAGGTTGTCGACGATGAGCTTGCCGTCGCGGCTAATGTAGACGAATCCAGCGCTTGCGCCCCCTACCTGACGCGCCAGATGTCGTGTCTCGATGCACGGACACCGGGAGTATAGGATACCCCCTTTTAGGTTCGGCACGGGGCACGAAGGAGGCTGAGAATCGTCTTCTCGGGCGGAGTCTAGATCAAGCTCTCCTCTCCACGGTCAAAGCATGCAACCAAAGGGACACAAGGAGCTACCCAGGTTCAGGCCGCCCCGGAGGCTAAAATCCCTACTCCTGCATGTCTGGATTGATGGATTCTTCATAGTGTGGCTTACAATGAAACCTCCCGGATGGGGTACCCGGAAGGGCTTTGGCTGGAGGTAGAAGAAGGACAGATCCTGACCCGGAGGAGATCACATTCCCCTTTACCTTCGCAGCCCTAGTCTAGTCTTGCTCTGGTTGGACTTGTGCCTTGGTCCGACCTCCCCTTCCTCCGTGCCTTGGTCCTCCTTTTATAGGCTAAGGGGTTGCCACAGGGTCACGTGAGGGGCACGAGGGACCTTCGGGGTGAAGGACCCTCCTCATCTAGTTTAGGGGGAGACGTGGCCTCTCCTCAGCCTGGCGTCTCCTTTGGGTTAGGTGGGTGCGTCCGCCTTGGGGTGGAAAGGAGCTGACACCACCACGGGCTGTGCTTCCCGCCCGCGCTACCATCGCCTTGCTTCCCAAGTCTTCTGAGGTCTTCTAGCGTGAGGTGGAGAGCTTATCCACAGTGACGTGGGGAAGTACCCGAGAGGGAGCCTGGCCTCCTGCCGGGAACTCGGGCTCTCGGGTCCTTCCTTGCCTTCTTGCTTGGTTCGGGGACCCGGCAGGCCCCCAGGACCGGAGCCCTTTGTCGACGTAGGCCTTGCTTTTCCGGACGGTGAACCCGCCAGCTTGACTTGAGTCTTGGTCTTGTCCATCTTCATCTTGGGCCCACATGGGGTGCACCCACTTTGGCAGCACTAGGGCAACCCCGTGTTCCACTGCTGCGACAGGCTGGGAAGTCAGAAACTCCAGAAATTGCTCATTCTCTAGAATCAATGTCGGTTCCTCCGCATCAAGATCTAGAAAAGGGACCCAAATATCTGCACTATCAAGATTTCGAGACTAACATCACTCGAACAAGGTTCGGGGGTCCGGGACTTGCAAAAAAAAACACTCGCAAAAAAAAGGAAAAAGGTCCGGGGAACCCTAGCCGACGGGCACCAGGGGCCTCCCTCCCCGCTTCTCTCGCATCCCCGCCGTCGGAGGGGCCACCGGCACAGCCGTGTTGCGTCCAAGGGAAGCTGGCGGCGGGGCGACACTTTCTCCACGCGGGCGGGTAGCTGCGAGGTGCAGCCGGGACGGAGATGCGAGCTCGGCCCCCGGGGCTGCCTGTGGCAGCACTTGGAGGAGACGTGCTGGAGGAGGTCGGCGAGGACTGCAACAGGTTGTGGGAGGCGGCCCGGCGTCGCGGCGCAGCGCTGTGGGGCGGGGGGTGTTGGACTGCATCGCATGGACGCGCACCGCAAGCTGACGGCCCGAGTCTTCTGCCTCCAGAACGCCACACGCGCACGCCATCTCCCCTCGCCCCGAAATCCACATAACCGCATATGTTTCGTGTTTAGGTCGCTAGACACCATAACTATCAAGTGGGTCAATTAACCCACCTAACTATGTAAAACCGGACAAATTACCCCCATAAGCAGTTTTGACACTGGTTTTAGCCAGCTGGACACCGGTTTAGGACACGTTGGCTAGACAAATCACCCCTAACTATTCGTTAACCACACCTCCTCCCCGTCGCATCGCCTCCTCCACTGAAATTCTGACGCCGCCGGCGTCGAGGTGGAAGGAGCTCCACAGCGAGCGGTGGTGGGACGGGATGCTGCGGCCGGAGTTGGATCTGGACCTCTAGCCCTGAAACGCGTTGCACGCCGGCGTCTCTGGCACCACGCTCATCCCCCTGCTCGATGCTCCCGTTGCTGTTGCTGCTGGGAGGCGCGGTCGTCATGGCGGCGCGCTCGCTTGTCTGCTCTCGCGGGCGCGTTGACGACGAGGCGGGCCAGCTCGCCTCGGCGCTGCTCCTCAGCTTTCCTGGTGGAGTGGGAGTTGACCTGGAGGTGGTGGTCGTCCTGGAGGAGGCGCAGGTCGGGGGTGGACCTGGCGCGTACGGCGCTGGCGAGGGGAAGTCCCCGTCTACGGCGGGGCGCGACGAGAAAGATGGAGACGAGGAGGCTTCACCATCTCACATTCTCACTTCCTCCCATCACTCCTCACGCTACGAGCAAGTTATGAAGCTAGTGATCGAGCAAAAACAACCATGTCGATTCTGCGACTATCCGTCCTTGGCTCCTTGCTGTCTTCTTGGCAACGCTCTAGACGCCCTCAACCGCCGTTCCTAGCTAGACGCTGCTACTGCAGGCATGGTCGCTGTCGCCTCCAAAAGCCGGCGCACCGCTCACGGCATGGGCGGCCTCCCTCTCCACGCAGTCAGCGGCGAACGCGTCAAGCGTGGCCACCCTGTTCACCGCGCCCGTGCTCGACGCCAAACCAAAGACCACCGCGGCCGCTCGTTCATGCCGATCGCGCTGGGCCGGCAGATCCTCAGCATCCCAAACTACGTTGCCCGCGCGCGGCTCGGCACGCCGCCGCAAACGCTCCTCGTCGCCATCGATCAAAGCAACGACGCCGCCTGGATCCCGTGCAGCGCATGTGTCGGCTGCGCGCCCGTGGCGTCGTCGCCGTCCTTCTCCCCGACATAGAGTCGTCTACGTACCGGCCCGTGCGGCGCGGCTCGGCTCAATGCGCGCAGGTGCGTCCTGCCTCGGCGGCGGCGCCAGCCTCGAGCGACTCCTTGTGTACAGTACCGGTAAAGCAGAGCAACCGTGGTCAACGAATTTGTCTAGCCAACGTGTCCTAAACCGGTGTCCAGCTGGCTAAAACCAATGTAAAAACTGCCTATGTGGGTAATTTGTCCAGTTTTGCATAGTTAGGGGGTTAGGGGGTTAGTTGACCCAGTTGATAGTTGTGGGTGTCTAGCGACCGAAACAAGATACATAGGGGGTTATTTGGACTTTTTTCCCGCGCCCCATGCTCGCATAGGATCCATGCTCCCTTTCTGTTGTAATCTAGTAGATGTTGTACTCGTGTAGTCGTTAGGGATGGCACATTGGCACCTACGAAAACCGAGGGTATGGGTATGGGTCCACATACCCTAACCCACCTCCCCAATTCTTACCCGCCACCCGTAACCTTTATCGTCAACTGGTACGACTTTTTCCCATACCGTTCGACAGGGTAAAAATACTCTCGGTAGTAACGCATAAAATTCAGCTAAAAAATCTCATAAAGAACAATATATAACCATAATTTATATACAACACATACCTACGAGGCAAATAACAAAATACTTACTTGTAAACAACAACAAATCATAAATGATAAACATCAGCACAGTCATAAACAGACAATAATTATACATTTTAAGTAAACAAACTCACAACAAAATATAGAAGTAAATTGTAATTTTTTTGTCTCAAACCCTTACCCTAATAAGGTTTTTACCCGCGGGGTACACAGGTAATGGGTACCCATTGCTATCCATAGTCGTGTGTATAAATACACACTCATGATCAATACAATACACGGTGATTCACACCAATCTTGTTGGCATAAGAGCACCGGTTCACTCTCTCCCGCTCTTCCACTCTCTCACCATGTCTCACAACGGAGAAGCTTCGAACCTCGGCGATCTCGCTGAGAATGGAGGCGTGCCAGCAGACTTCATCAACCCCACTGTTGTCGTTGCTTCAGCTCCCGTCAACACCGATCTGAAGGCAGGCGCAGCCTCCGGACACGGCGGCGCTCTGGACGCAGTCCCTCTCGCCACGACTTATTGTAGTTGACGAGACCACATGGATATTCACTGTGTTAGTTGATGCTTTGACACAAGTCACAACTACTTGGCTCCTCTGCGAATTTCTCTATTCTCTTGTCTTCATGCTTAGAATTGACAATCAGGAATCATTTTATTTGTTGGTGTAATGCCAGTGATTTAGAGGAGAAAATACCTAGGTTGCACTGTGTTGTCCACAGAATGCACCCAATCGGTAAAAATTGGTAAGAAAATTTCTATTTTTTTTCCTGTGCGCTAATCTTAAAAAAAGTCATTTCCATGCGACTGAAACCTGGTGATTGGTGGTCATAGTACATACTCTTCAAAACAAATCATTTCCTTGCGATTGAAACCCTGGTGGCCATATGCAACTTCAGGAGCTTCTTAGAACTCTGTTGAATTCTCTATGTTTGTTTATACAAAGTTTGCAAAATTGCAAGTTGGTAGCTGTTGGATTATTGGGCATAATTTCCATGATTAATTCCAGAATATAAAGCATGATCGCAAGAGGTACTAACATGTTAATCTCGAAAATACTAGACGTATTAATTAACATGAACGCAGCAAGACATCTACGAACACAGCCATCGGAACGTGACGAACGTATCGAACAATTGTAGATGAAGTAGTCGTTGGAGCAGCGACGGCAGCAGCTTGAGCGGCGACGGTAGCAGCTCGAAGAAGACGACGTTGGAGACGAGTCGCCCGCGGATCCGGAGATCGTCCAGAAAGTCGAGCCGTGATGAAGAACTTGAAAGCAGTCGCGCGGGGCGCTTCCCAAAAATCTTATTCGCCCTCTGCCGTACAGGATCACAAGGACAAGTGGTTCCGGAGACCTGCTGTCCCGTTCGCCGGTGCACGCCGGCGCACGGGATGGAGTAGACTACGGTGGCGGCGCAAGGCACGAGATTGGCAAAACCTAGATTGGTTCGGTGTGTGACGGCGCACGGTAGTGCAAGGCAATATATAGTGCGGTTCAGGAAACCCTAACGGGTAAACGTGGGCCGGCCACGTCGCACACGTTCGAGTCGGTTACGGCAGCCCACGATCCGGTAGCGATCCGAATTGGCTAAGCTGTACACGTACGCTAACATGACTCGATTTTCCTGAACAGCAAAAATATAGGCATCGGCTCGGCTCATTCCCGCAACCCGCGGCGTGTTGTGACGAGACGGACGGACAGACGGACGGACGGACGGCGGCGGCGGAGGAGGAGTGCGCACGAGAGAGCCTTCTATTCTCAACTAGCACACCAAGTGGTACAACACTCCACTATATAAGGTGGTGTTTGTCTCCTCCAACTAGCAATGTGGGACTAAACTTTAGCACCACTTTGCACCTCCAAAATTCTGCCATGCACATGGCCAATTTGAGATTTTCAGATTTGCTTATTTGGGCTGCCCCATATTGGGCCCAAATTCTAACAATCCCCCACCAGATCTCAAATTCCCATTTAGAGATTTTGCCAAACCTCGTTTCTTGTTTATATACCAGTGTTTCAGCAGCGACTGTTAAGTTGAACTTCCGCCTAGAGCTTCAAGCTACATCTACCAGCAATTTGAACAATGGACGAACCTTGAATTGCAAGTTTGGTGCCAATAGACTTCACTCAAAGTCATAACCAGTACGTGGCTGCCAGTAGCCTACCCCGCGGGTGGAGCATATGCGTCATACTCCCAGGTCTCTTCATGAGCTTACTAGAGATCACCCAAATCTCATAGACTGCGACGTTTAACAGTCGGACTCATATAGGTATGTTCTTTCAAGGTCGCTCTGTAGGATAGCACCTTTGCTACGAATAGCCAACAGAAACACATTAAGGCATATTGCCAACCTGCCTTACAGAATGTGAGAGTTATGCATCTTCCCACGGGGAGGGTTACAAAATAACTCTCCTCAGTTAAACCACTAGATTGTTCTTCCCAGGTTCTAATTAACGGGATCTCCGATCACATAGGTTGGGTTACCACTATGGTGTAACGCTCACGGGTCTCAACCCCATCTCCCTCGATGCACTATCTATCACATTACGTGATAGTCCCTTCGTAAAGGGATCTGCCAGGTTTTTGTCTGTTTGAATATAACTAACAGTTATTACTCCGGAGTTTCTCATTTTCCTGACAGACTTCAAGCGTCTTTTGACGTGTCTTGATGACTTCGCGTTATCCTTAGCACTGTTCACTTTCATGATAACCGTTTGGTTGTCACAGTTCATAAGGATGGCCGGTAATGGTTTCTCAACCACCGGCAAGTCCATCAAGAGCTCACGCAGCCATTCTGCCTCAACAGAAGCTGTATCTAAAGCAGCAAGTTCTGCTTCCATGGTTGACCTCGTCAAAATGGTCTGTTTGCAAGACCTCCATGACACTGCGCCACCTCCAAGAATAAATGCATATCCACTTGTGGCGTAGAGCTCATCAACATCTGAGATCCAGTTCGCATCACAGTATCCCTCAAGCACCGCAGGGTGTCCTGAATAGTGAATTCCATAACTCATTGTACCGTTAAGATCGCGCATGACCCTTTCAAGTGCATGCCAATGATCAATACCCGGGTTTGACATGAACCTGCTCAACTTGCTCACAGCAAAAGAGATATCAGGTCTCGTCGCGCTCGCAAGGTACATGAGTGAACCGATCACTTGAGAATATCTTAATTGATCTCTCGTTTCCTTTTTGTTCTTTCTGAGTGTCACACTGGGATCATAGGGTGTTGGAGAAGGCTTGCTGTCTATATAACCAAAGCGGCTCAAGACCTTCTCAACATAGTGTGATTGCGTTAACGTAATCTCACTCTCATCCCTAATCAACTTATTGTTCAGGATCACATCAGCTTGTCCTAGATCTTTCATATCAAAGCTCTTTGACAGAAAAGACTTGACCTCATTTATCACTATCATGCTTGTACCGAAAATAAGTATGTCATCAACATACAAGCATAATATAACACTATCGCCCCCACCATGGCGATAATACACACACCTGTCAGCCTCATTAATGGCAAAGCCTGCAGACGTAAGAGTGCTGTCAAACTTCTCATGCCATTGCTTAGGTGCTTGCTTCAGCCCATACAAAGATTTTAACAATTTGCACACCTTTCTCTCTTCACCTTTTACCACAAACCCATCAGGCTGATCCATATAGATTTCCTCTTCCAACTCTCCGTTAAGGAAAGCTGTCTTTACGTCCATTTGATGAACGATAAGACCATAGGAGGCAGCCAGGGAAAGTAGTACACGAATGGTGGTAAGTCGAGCAACAGGTGAATAGGTGTCAAAGTAATCTTCGCCTTCACGCTGGGTGTAGCCCTTGGCCACAAGCCGTGCCTTGTACTTCTCAATAGTACCATCAGGCCTTAGCTTCTTCTTGAACACCCACTTACAACCCACAGGTTTGCAGCCGTAGGGTCGCTTAGATAATTCCCAAGTTCCATTAGAAAGAATCGAGTCCATCTCATTATGGACAGCTTCTTTCTAGTCATCAGCATCAGGAGATGCAAATGCCTCTGCAATGGACGTGGGAGTATTGTCCACAAGGTACACAATGAAATCATCACCAAAGACTTTTCAGTCCTCTGTCTCTTGCTCCTCTTGGGAGCTGATTCATTGTCATCCTTCTCAAGGACTTCCTCAACATGTGGTTGTTCAGAATGATCAACAGATGTACTAGATTCAGTAAATATCTCAGAAGAAATTCTAGCAATGCTATGCATATCCTTCATAGGAAACATGTTCTCAAAAAATGTTGCATCACGAGATTCCAAAATAGTATCAACATGCATATCAGGTATCTCAGATTTAACCACTAAAAATCTATAGCAAATGCTCCGCTGAGCATAGCCTAGAAAGACACAATCCACTGTCTTCGGTCCAAGTTTACGTTTCTTAGGAATTGGAACATTGACTTTCGCCAAACATCCCCAAGTACGAAAATAAGAAAGTGATGGTTTTCTCCCAGACCACTCCTCGTAGGGTGTCTTCTCTTTATCCTTGTTAGGAACTCTATTCAGGACATGACACGAAGTCAACAAAGCCTCCCCCCACCATGCCTTAGATAAACCAGCAGTGTCCAACATGGCGTTTACCAAGTCGGTCAGCGTGTGGTTTTTCCTCTCGGCAACCCCGTTTGATTGGGGCGAATAGGGAGGCGTCCTCTCATGAATAATACCATGTTCCTCACAGAATTCATCAAATACGTTGGAGAAATACTCGCCACCACGATCTGACCTAAGACGTTTGATCTTTCTCTCTAATTGATTTTCTACTTCAGCTTTATAGATTTTAAAGTAGTCTAAAGCTTCATCTTTAGTGTGCAACAAATATACATAACAGAACCTAGTAGCATCATCGATTAAAGTCATGAAATATCTCTTATCACCTTTTGTCAACACGCCATTCATCTCACATAGATCCGAATGTACGAGTTCTAGTGGTGCCAAGTTTCTCTCCTCGGCTGCCTTGTGAGGCTTTCGAGGTTGCTTAGATTGCACACAGCTATGGCACTTAGAACCTTTGGCAATGGTGAAAGTAGGAATTAAACTCAAGCTGGAAAGTCTACTCATTAAACCAAAATTAACATGACATAAAACGAGACACTACTAGGGAAAAGGTATTCTGTGGCGCACCCACTTTGCCTTTCTGTGGCGCATGGTGGGTGCGCCACAGAATTGTCGCCACAAAAATGTTCATTCTGTGGCGCACCCCCTGGTGCGCCACAGAAATCCCAATATTCTGTGGCGCACCCAGGTCCATGCGCCACAAAAACATCTTTAGTGGCGCATCCTCAGGGCGTGCGCCACAGAATATCATGCGCCACAGAAAAAAAGGGCATGCGCCACAGAATACCTGTACAGGTATTCGCAATTTTGCTGCCCACTGTACAAATATAGGTATATTACAGAAATACAGGTATATTACAGGATTTATACAGACAATAATACAAACAACAATATATTTTGACAGGTATATGAAAACAACACATTATACTAAATCATCACATCACTTAGAGGCCAAGATACATACATATAGTGACAAGTGCCAAATTAATTGTACAAAAGTTCATCTCATGTCACATAAGTCATAGTACAAATAAAGTGACCCAGCAAGAGACCCCAGCAGCGACTCAAGAAGAAGAGACTCCAGCGGCGACTCAAGAAGAGACTCCAGCGGTTCCTCCCGCACCCTCGACAAGTGGGCTGAGGGCTGAGAAGCCAGATTCAGCGTGGGGCGCAGGAGCCCGACGATGATAGACCAGCGGTTCCTCCCACACCCTCGACAAGTAGACTGAGGGCTGAGAAGCCAGATTCAGCGTGGGGCGCCGGGCTCCTGCGCCCCACGCTGAATCTGGCATCTCAGCCCTCAGCCCGCTTGTCGAGTGTGCGGGAGGAACCGCTGGAGTCTCTTCTTGAGTCGCCGCTGGAGTCTCTTCTTGAGTCGCTACTGGGGTCTCTTGCTGGGTCGCTGACGGAGAACACGTCTAGTTCCACTGGTAGGATTGAGCCTTCTTCTTGATCGGCTCCGGGAACGGTTTATAGCAGTCTTTCGTCATCCACGTCCTCATGTCATTTTGCATGTCTAGGCGTTCTTCGATCTCCCACTTAGACAACCCTGGAGATGGATTGGGATATATATTTGGTTAATAATATAAAAAGAGTATGATTTATTCATCTAATTAAGTGGATAAGTCTATAATAAATAAAATAAAGAAGCACTTCTATCGAGTGAGGCAAGGCTTTCTTTTATAATACATCCTACCTCTAGCGTTGTGTAAGGATCCCCCTGCAGTCATGACATCTTCCAAGATGATTTGCGATAACCGCATCTGGATACGATGGAAGTCTTCTCTAAGCTCAGCATCGGTGATTTCCCTCGCATTTTTGGCCCATTCTTGGAGACTAGATGGCCACCTCGTTTTCTCTGCATCCCGGAAAAACCCTTTAATGTGATGGAGGACGTAGAAGGCATCCTTCACGCTTCCAGGCGCATACTTGATGAATGGAACCCGGTCCCATGCCAGAAAATGTGTTTGTTGTCCTTCATGAAACGTTCCCCATTCTTTTCTTTGTGGAAGTGGCCTCCCTTTTGGGCATAGCCCTCGAGAGTCTCATCGAGAACACCCTTTAATCTGGTGTAGTCTTTAAGACTCCCCAAGTCGAAATAAGTGGCAACGGACCACCTCGGGCTTAGGACGATGAGTACGTAGTACTCGTCACTGCTCAACACAATTGAAACCGAATGTTGGAAAGGATCAACAACGGAAGAAATCTATAAGAAATCATAAGATACGACGGCGGCGACCGGATGTGTACTTACTCGGAAAAGAAAGGCAGAAGAAGGCTGTTCTTATCCTGGTTGTTCAGCATGATTCTCTGGAGGAACTCCGTGGCCATGGCCCATGTCTTTGATCCTTCCACCAGCAGGCTGTCACGCATGTAGTATGGATCCTCTACCTTGACGTACGGGGAATTATCTCTCCTGATCCTCATCGCCTGGTTGAGCGCGTATAGGCGGACCAAGTTATAGTCCAGACGTCTATAGTGAAACAGCCTGAAGACGTCCTCGTACGATATAAAGAATAGATCCACGGGGGCTTCATGGACGAAGTCGGCCAAGTCCTTTGGCACCTTGACAGTGAACACCGGGTAATTTGGATTCTCTTCTTTAAGAAGGTTGCCCTCCAGCGTCAAGATAGCATTTTGCAAAGAGAGCATGCATCCGTCTGCGAGGCGGAGCAGCTCCCGAGGCAGGATCGGTTGACCAGCTTCATGAACTCGGGTCAAGCCATCTGCACGGGGTGATACCATGTCTTCATACCCCCGGATAGTCGTCTTAGGAGCTGGCTTACTTCTCTTCCTGTGCTTCTTCTTCTTTATCTCTGGGGATGCTGGGGGTGCATCTTCTGTAGCCACATTGATTGAGTAGTTGCTGGAGCCGAAACTGATCATTGAGGGAGGCCCTTTTTTCCCTCCATCAATCCAAACCCCAACAGACTCACAGACGGTAGGAAAGAGCGACGTGAACGTCTTTGTCACTGCCTGTGCGATGACCGTCTGAATCATACTATTTTCCTCTATCGGTTCCTCGCCTCCTGTTCGAGAACCCCCGGCCTCGTTATTGTCAGCCATGTTCGCACCTATAAGAAAAAAACGTCAAAGTTAGTGTCGGGGGAATGATTAACCCGCGACTTAAGGCTGCGCTATCATTATTGGGCCACGTGAAAGATGGGCCAATCTCGCATTGCGACTCCATAAAGGAAAGTTCCAGAAGGTCGGTGCAAACTTGCCTTGGAAGACAAGAAAGATGATCAGGCTTCGTGTAGAACTCTTGTAACCTGACGAGCCTCTGTGTATATAAAGAGGACTCGCAGCACTTAGAGGGGTCAAGCTATCAAGCCCTAAACCCTAGCTCATACGGCGAGTACCAGATCGGATCGCCTCCATTGTAACACCTCGATTATCATATCAATACCAATCTAGGGTAGGCAGGAAGTAGGTCTTTTACCTCACATTGAGGGGGCCGAACCTGGGTAAATCTGTGTTGATCTTTGTTCCTGCGATCCCAAGCTCGGAGATGCTTGACTCGCGTAATCCCACACCTACGAAGTCATCTATGACACCTGACGTGACAAACCCACGACAGTTGGCGCCCACCGTGGGGCCTGCGGTCAAGAGCGTCACGTTCCGCGCAGGATCCATGAAGGGAGCTGAAGATCTTGTTGTTGGCCGTATCATCACGGTCAATGGCACACCCCTCATCGACGATTCAAGCTGGGGGCCGGAAGCAGATTACTTGGAGACCGGCCACGTCATCCCGTTTGGATCCATCAACGTCTTCGTTGGCTTCATCGGTGGCAGGTCCGTTAGATCGGTCCAAGAAGGCGATTCAGTAGAAGAAGTCGCCGATGATGGGGAAGAATCCGTGGAAAGCATGGACTCGCAAGAGTTTGGGTCCATTATACCTGCCTTTGAAGAAAGTTGCTGGGGTTACCCACCAGAAATCGCATTATCACCAGATCGAGAGACGGCGCAAGTCGCGGTTTACACGACCGGAGGAGCAGGCGCATCAGGAACTGCTGGAGAAACCGAGGCATCGGCACCCCCAAGCAACCCACTTCTTGTCCCCGTGTCAGCCACGAACGCCGCCCTCCGTGCAACAGAAATTGAGGCCGCCAGGGCCGAGCTCCTGTATGAGGTTCGAAGGATGGAAGAAGAGCGCCGCAGGCTCGATCAGATAAACCAAGGAATCCAACAGGAGCGGCAGAGAGTAGCCGCGCTGGCTGCGACTCAACGACAGGTTGACCCGCAAACACAACTGCGCGCGACTCAACCAACAGTGGAAATCCCGCTCACTCCAGCCGCGGGAACGGGAATCCAGACGACTGCGGAAGGAAGGGTACCAACAAATCAAGAGACCCAGCAACAACCAAGGAGGTTTCACACCCCGCAGGGCCATTACCAGAACCCTGTCGATAATATGTATGCTGCGGCTAATATCTTGACTCAGATGGTACCAACAGGCGATGACCCGGTCAATGCTGAGGCGCGGCGCGCGATTCAGATGCTAAGTACGGCAGTCCTGCAACAAGCCAATAGGGCGGAAGCCGAAGCACAGCTGCCCCTCGTACCAGCCAATCACAGGATTGCAGCAGAAAGAAGCGTCCAAAGCAGGCCACCAGAGAACGTATCAGGAGTCGCACAGAGGCAGCAGGAGCAAGTCGCAGAAGCGCAGGCGAAATGCCAGTGGTGCAAACGCGGCCCGCAGATAACCCCGCGGCGCGCCCACAGCCCTGTCCTCGCGACTCAAGGGACCGGCGTGTTTCACTGAAAGGATCAGATCGGAACCTTTTCCTGAAGATTTCAAAGGGCCACGCAAGGTGGCAAACTACAACGCCAGCATGGATCCAACCACCTGGCTGAACAATTACGAGATGGGGATGAGCATTTTGAACGCCTCAGAGGAAATATGTGCAAGGTACCTCAACATGATGCTAGAAGGTGCAGCGCACATATGGCTGCAAAATTTGCCTCCCAACTCTATAAATACTTGGGAGGAACTGAAGGATGCCTTCGTTAAGAACTTCCAAGGAACTTGCAAACGACTCTGCAATATAGAAGATCTCGAGCGTTGTGTCCAGAAGGAAGGCGAGTCAAGTCGCCATTGGATGAAAAGGGTGGCAGAAATAATACACTCCTCAGATAATATACCACCAAGCTCAGCCGTCCTGGTATGGAGAAAAACTGCAAGTTTGAGCCGCTGATTCATAAGCTGGGTCGCATGAAGGATAAAGTCAAGAGCCTCAGCGAGGTGATGGCTGCGGCTAACAAATATGCCGGCTCAGATAAAACCAGAGACGCGTCAGACGGAGAAGAAGAGGAGGTTGCTGCCAAAGGAAAGAAAAACTCCAACAAGCCCCAGCAGCAGCAAACAAGCCACAACAACGCGAATCAAAACAAACGCAAAAACGAAGATGGTCACTCAGGGCTCGTCGCCAATGCGCGTGGAGGATTCAGAGGCCAGCGTGGAAGGGGTCGAGGATACGGCTCCCGTCCAATCAATATGCAAGAAGTTTTTAACCGGCCATGCGACCTTCATGCGACAGGTGATGGACGGCCAGCGGACCATACCAAGGCGCAATGCCACTATTACAAGAAGTGGAAAGAAGAGAGCCAACACAACGGGGGGAATTCCATGAAGGAAACCCTAGTGCGGCTCATAACACAAATATTGGGCAGCACGGCGCGAGTAACCCCAGGCAAACGGGGCAGTATCACACAATAGTTATCGATACCTCCAAAAGGGAAGAGAAATTGAGCCGCAGAAGTCAGCAGGTGAACGCCGTGATACCAGCAACACCCAATTGGTTAAGGTGGTCAGAATACGCAGTAACCTGGAGTCGCGACGATCACCCGCCACAAGTACGGGAACCTGGCAAGTTGGCGCTGGTTGTGGCACCGTACGTTGCAGGATACAAGCTGACCAAAGTGCTTATGGATGGAGGAAGCAGCATTAATATCTTGTACTACGATACGTTCCAGCGTCTAGGACTCAAGGATTCCAGCCTGCAGCCCACGTCAACAGTGTTTCACGGCATTGTCCCAGGAAGGTCCGCACGGCCAGCGGGGAAAATAACCCTAGGGGTAACTTTTGGGACAGAAGAGAACTTTAGAAGCGAATTCCTATGCTTCGAAGTGGTAAAATTCCAAAGCCCATATCACGCCTTGTTTGGAAGAACGGCCTTTGCTAAGTTTATGGCCAGGCCATGCTACGTGTACCTACAGTTGAAGATACCAGGACCAAAAGGGGTCATCACAGTGTACGGAGATAGAGAAAAAGCGATAGAATGTGAAAAGGGAGATGCGGCCTTCGCAGAATCCGCCTGTGCCGCGGAAGAGCTAAAAGGTTATAAGTCGCAGGTGGACCCAAACGACATGAGTGTAGTTACCACGCCATCTGCCGAGCCACCAATGAAATTCAAAGCGGCCCAGGACACTAAGCAGATAAATCTTGTTCCTGGCGACTCATCCAAGCAAACCAGCATTGGAGCACACATGGAAGAAGAGCAGGAGAAGGCCCTCGTCGCTTTTCTCCAGGAAAATAAGGACATCTTCGCATGGAAGCCGTCAGATATGCCAGGGGTACCAAGAGAATTAGCAGAACATAGCCTCAAAGTGAACCCTGCGGCTAAACCAGTGAAGCAGCCACTACGGCGTTTCCACGATGACAGGAGAAAGGCAATAGGAGAGGAAATAGCTCGCTTGCTGGCTGCAGGATTCATCACGGAGGTATACCATCCGGAATGGGTGGCAAACCCAGTATTGGTTATGAAAAAGAACGGTACGTGGCGAATGTGCGTTGATTACACCAGTCTTAACAAAGCTTGTCCAAAGGATCCATTTGCTTTGCCGCGAATCGACCAAGTGATTGATTCAACTGCTGGGTGCGAGCTGTTATGCTTTTTGGACGCCTATTCAGGCTACCATCAAATCAAGATGAAGAGGGAGGACCAAGAAAAGACGTCCTTCATCACACCCTTTGGAGCTTTTTGTTATGTCAGCATGCCCTTTGGGTTGAAGAACGCAGGTGCGACTTACCAAAGATGCATTCAGAATTGTCTACATGAGCAAATAGGTCGCAACGTTCACGCCTACGTGGATGATATTGTGGTTAAGTCGCAAGTTAGCCAGGATCTTATTAGTGATCTGGCAGAGACATTCACAAATCTCAGAAAATACAACATGAAGCTCAACCCCACAAAGTGCGTCTTTGGAGTACCAGCAGGAAAGCTATTGGGATTCATAGTATCAGAAAGAGGCATTGAGGCCAACCCTGACAAGATAAAGGCCGTGATGGATCTCCAAAAACCAGAAAAGATAAAAGATGTGCAGCGACTTACCGGATGCGTAGCAGCTTTGAGTCGCTTTATATCAAGATTGGGAGAGAAAGCACTACCTTTGTACAGACTGTTGAAAAAATCAGACACCTTCGTTTGGGACGCAGAGGCCGACGAAGCTCTGACAGCCTTGAAAATCAATTGACAAATGCTCCAGTTCTGGCGGCTCCAAAGGATAAAGAGCCATGCTACTATACATAGCGGCAAATTCCCGTGCTGTGAGCGCTGTCATGGTTGTGGAGAGACAAGAACGGAAAGGAATACCCTGTCCAGAGACCAGTATATTACGTGAGCGAAGTCCTCACAGCTTCCAAACAGCGTTACCCACAGTGGCAGAAGTTGGTGTTTGGAGTGTTCATGGCGAGTCGCAAGCTGAAGCACTACTTCCAAGAACATCCAATAACTGTGGTTAGTTCAGCACCGTTGGCAGATATCATCGTAATCGAGAAGCTACTGGAAGAGTCGCTAAGTGGGCGATCGAGTTGGGACCACATCACATCAGCTACGAGCCGCGCACATCAATTAAGTCGCAAGCCCTTGCAGATTTTATTAACGATTGGACAGAAATCCAAGTCGCTCCTAGCATGGCAGAAACCAAATACTGGACCATGCATTTTGATGGGTCAAGACAGTTGCAAGGCTCGGGGGCTGGAGTTGTTCTAACATCTCCCAAGGGAGACAAGCTGCGGTATGTGTTACAGATACACTTCAACTGCACAAATAACGTGGCGGAGTACGAGGCACTGCTTCATGGTCTACGTATAGCAAAGGAGATGAACATCAGTCGCATACGCTGTTTTGGCGATTCAGACTTGGTGGCACAGCAGGTCTCTGGAACGTGGGACAGCAAGGATGCGAACATGGCTGCATATAGAAGAGAGGTGGACAGAATTGCTGGACATTTCACTGGATACCAAGTTGAACATATTGATCGGAGACAAAACGAAGCTGCAGATGCCCTGTCTCGGCTTGGATCCAACAGACAGTCAGTCCCACCCAATGTTTTCCTGGATGAACTGCACAATCCATCAGTCAAACCTCCAGCAGAGATTGACATTGCAGAGCCAGAGGACGATTCAACTTTAGTCGCAGCCCTGCATGAACAGCCAGGATGGACAGAGCCATACATGGCATATTTAAGTCGCGGAGTGCTGCCAGACGATGAGATTGAGGCGCGCAAAATCATACGACGATCAAAGGCCTATACAATCATCAACAACGAATTATACAAGCGCAGCGTGTCAGGAGCATTCCAAAGATGTGTCTCACCAGAAGAGGGACGAAAAATCTTGCACGAAATTCATTCAGGCGATTGTGGCCATCATGCTTCGTCAAGATCTTTGGTGGCAAAGGCGTTCCGACATGGATTCTTCTGGTTAACAGCATTAGCAGATGCAGAGCAAATTGTCAGAGTGTGCGACGGATGTCAAAGATACGCTAGGCAAGATCATATGCCAGCTCAAGCACTTCGCACAATACCCATCACATGGCCTTTTGCCGTATGGGGTTTTGACATGGTAGGGCCCTTCAGACGGTCTTCAAACGGAAAAACTCACCTCCTGGTCATGGTGGACAAATTCACAAAGTGGATAGAAGCAGAACCTGTGGGAGATTGCGAGGCTGAAACAGCAGTCAAGTTCTTGAAGAAGGTCATATTCCGCTTCGGGTACCCCCATAGTATCATTACAGACAATGGGAGCAACACCTCTGAAGGGGCTACACAGATATTTTGCGCAGACAATGGGATAAGATTGGACCTCACGTCAGTAGCACACCCGCAGAGCAATGGACAAGCTGAGCGAGCTAACCAGGAAATTCTCCATGGAATTAAGCCGCGCCTTATTGAAAAGGTCGAAGCATCTCCAGGATGTTGGGTGGAAGAATTGCCAGCAGTACTGTGGAGCTTAAGAACAACCCCTAACAGATCCACAGGATTTACACCATATTTCATGGTCTATGGAGCAGAAGCAGTCATGCCCAGCGACATCATACATGATTCACCAAGAGTTGCGGCTTACATCGAGACAGATAATGAGATAGCTCGGCAAGACTCGGTGGACACATTAGAAGAGGTTAGAGACTTGGCAGCATCAAGGTCAGCAGTATATCAACAAGACTTGCGACGCTATCATGCCAGACGCATCAAAACCCGCACCTTTCAAGAAGGCGACCTAGTACTGCGACTTAAACAAGATCACAAGGGAATGCATAAGCTGTCCTCTCCATGGGAAGGACCCTACATCATCAGCAAGAAGCTAAACAATGGGTCGTACTATCTGCTGGATGTAAGGGAAGAAAGCAGCGAACGCCATGATTTCGAGGATCGTCTCGAGGCACCTCGCCCTTGGAACGTCGCACACCTGCGACCGTACTATACATAAGAAAAGGCTAATTAGAGCCAAGCATCATCCTTTCCAGCTTTATAGCTGAGTATCATCACAGCCACTCAGGGCTAGAACTTCAACTTTGGTCGCCACCTAGGCGCGACCTATGCAACATCTGATCGCCACCCAGGCGCGATCGACCCTTGTATCAGAAACCGGCTGCCACCTAGGCGCGGCCGTAAACTTTGTATCATTTCTGGTCGCCACCTAGGCGCGACCGACCCCATGTATCACCATGGATCGCCACCTACGCGCGATCCAACCCTATGTATAACACTCGGTTGCCACCAAGGCGCGACCTTATGTGTCATCATAATCAAAGCTTATCATAGCTTAGCCTATCATGGCAATATCATTATGTTTCTTGGGGTCTTTGTTACCCTGAAACAGCCAATTTATTGGCAATTATCAAATTTACCTTAAGTTGGATTGCTACTCGCATTATGTGGCCAAAGTACTGGGGTGTGGCGTCAATCGAGCTTGATTGCCTATCATGGCCGCTCTCGACCCTGAACACACATGTTCCTAGGAAATACTGAGTCGCGCGAGTGCCCACTTAAGGATTCAGATGGCCTAACTAGAGGTCGATGTACTGCTTATAGTACGGCAACACCAATTACAATTACTTGTATCTTAACAATTGTTTTATTCATGATATCAAGTTACAGGTGATGACCTTCAGAATTCTCTGAGAAGAATTGAGATGATTACCACGTTACATCCTCTCAATCCTTGGGGGCTACATCATATTATTATCAAAAATTTGAAGATGGATCGTCATCAAGTTCTGAAGCTATCAGGTTACTCTAACAAAGAAGCTCACGAAGTCAGATGATCTTCCAGGTGCGAGTCAAGGCCAATCCTGCACAATTATAAGTCGCGAAATAAGGAAAAGCGCGGCCTAAACATTCAAGATCAAGAAATACTATGAAGTTCAGGCCACGCTTGGGGGCTAATGTCGGGGGAATGATTAACCCGCGACTTAAGGCTGCGCTATCATTGTTGGGCCACGTGAAAGATGGGCCAATCTCGCATTGCGACTCCATAAAGGAAAGTTCCAGAAGGTCGGTGCAAACTTGCCTTGGAAGACAAGAAAGATGATCAGGCTTCGTGTAGAACTCTTGTAACCTGACGAGCCTCTGTGTATATAAAGAGGACTCGCAGGACTTAGACGGGGTCAAGCTATCAAGCCCTAAACCCTAGCTCATACGGCGAGTACCAGATCGGATCGCCTCCATTGTAACACCTCGATTATCATATCAATACCAATCTAGGGTAGGCAGGAAGTAGGTCTTTTACCTCACATTGAGGGGGCCGAACCTGGGTAAATCTGTGTTGATCTTTGTTCCTGCGATCCCAAGCTCGGAGATGCTTGACTCGCGTAATCCCACACCTACGAAGTCATCTATGACACCTGACGTGACAAACCCACGACAGTTAGTACACAAAATATAAGAAAAAAATCACTTAATTAAGTACTAAGATACCCGGCCCATGCATTAGTCGCAATACCCCATATGTCCTATTTTTAGCAAAGTCATGCCAAAATTCACGAAAAATTTCGGCATGACCTTTGCTAAAAAAAGGGACATATGGAGTACCCGAATTTGCCGGAACGGAAGTTAATCGCCATTCCGGCAATCTCAAGGGCCTCTCGGGGTACCTGCAAACATTTCACAAAAAATCCACATCTCCGGCCGGCATCTCCACGACACGATGGTCGGAGCACAAACAACCACAACACGATGGTCGTGGACACATATATATCCATCAACACCATTCACAACACATCCATAATTTCTCACCACTTGTCGACGAGCTCCGGAACAGCAGCGTCGAGGTCCTCTTCAAACTGCATAGTACATAAAAAAGTCAAAACTTGTGAATAAATTAATTTGCTTCTAACTTAATATAGATTTGGCATCTAGAAAAAAACCACATGGATAAAAGCAACTAGCTAAGCTAGTCCACAAGTTGGAAGGACACTGCTCACTTGTTAATTTCTACCAACATGAACCATATGCATGCAACATGCACACACAATAGCCTAATTACTTCTAGCACTTAGTCCACAAGTTTACCTATGTGTTAGTGAAATGGTTGATTAGTTCTAGCACTTAGCCTAATTACTCCACTAAAATTCACATTTGGCAGATTTGAGTGGGTCATTTCATCAAGCGCCTAAGGTGCAACCATGGTAGGAGAGGGAGGGGAGGGAGAGAGGGGCAACACCTCAGCGAGGGGAGCGAGTCCGCGGCTCGTAGCGGGTCACAGGGCGGTGAGGTGGGCGGTGGCCGACGCGGGTGGCGGTGGAGATGCTCCTGGCCGGGGCGCGTCGAGGCCGCGCGTCGGTGGCGGGGCGGGTCGTCGAGCCAGGGCGTGTGGCCGGTCGTCGAGCACGAGTGCGGGTGGAGGTGCTCTGGGCGCGTCGAGGCCGTCGGCGGCGGGGCGTGGCAGGCGGGGTTGCGGACGGCGGCCGGTGGCGAGTTGGGGGCGGTGGTTCTTCGTCGAGCACGGGCGCATGGCAATTCTGCTCTGTGGACTTGAATTTGGGAAGAGAGAGAGGCAGCGCGGGGTGGGCCCACCTGTAAGTGGGTTGAACACATTTCTATGGCGCCTCTCCCAGTAGATGCGCCACAGAATCAAAGAATTATGTGGCGCATCCTCTGGGGGATGCGCCACAGAATTCTTTGATTCTGTGATGCATCTACTGGGGGATGCGCCACAGAATTGTGAGGCTAAAAGTGTTAAAAAGCACTACTAGCTGCTTTGAGACAACCGTACCAGCATAGCCCAATGGTTCACACACGCACACGCAAAGTGGGGCAGCCAGGATCGAATCCTGGCTGTCTCACTTTATTTTTTCTTTTTAAATAAAATATTTTTGGTTAAATTTATATAAAGAATACAAACACATTTGTTATTCTTAAAAAAAACTTTTTTTCTTTTTAAAAAATATTTTTGGTTAAATTTAAGTAAAGAACACAAACACATTTGTTATTCTTACAAAAAAACATTTTTGGTTAAATTTAAATAAAGAACATACACGTACATTTTAAAGAAAAGAATATACAACAATTGTTAGTAGACCATTATTTTATTCATGATATACATATATATGCTTGTCTCACACACACACAAAATAATACATAAAAAAGACATTTTTGGTACTTTGAAAAAAACATTATTGGTTATATTTAGTATACCATTATTATACACACATTTGTTATTCTTTTTAAAAATATATTTTTAGTTATATTTAAAGAAAGAACAGACACACATTTTAAAGAAAAGAATATGCACACATTTTTTAGTAGACCATTATTTTATTCATGATATACATATATATGCTTGTCTCACACACACACACAAAAATAATACATAAAAAAAGACATTTTTGGTGCCTTTTAAAAAAACATTTTTGGTTATATTTAGTATACCATTATTACACACACATTTGTTATTCTTTTTAAAAATATATTTTTAGTTATATTTAGTATATGCTGCCCCTTTTTTACATCTAGGAAAGCCATTCTGTGGCGCATGGGCCCACATGCGCCACAGCATGCCTCCTTTCTGTGGCGCATGGACCACCGTGCGCCACAGAAAGGATGAATTCTGTGGCGCATCTGTGCGCCTGCGCCACAGAAATGACCCCAGAATTCAAAATCCAATGATTGGTGGTGGGCCCATGTGAGGACCCCGGATTAGCTATCCGAGATACTCGTTATGTTTCCTGCAACAATCCCGTGATCAGTCTGTTGTTGCACATAACTCGAATTGGCATCACAGAACACCCATAAATACCGAATGAATTTACTTACTTGATTTAAGTCATAACTTCAACAGGTACTTGCAGCGGAATTCACCAAAACAACGTGGAGCCCAAGTCATTTGCCAACCCTATAGGCAGCTGACTGGGAAGCGCCCTAGTTCGCATTGACGTTATTGAAGTCTTCTTCTTCGAACAGTTCTTCTTCAAAATCTGGCTAAGACAATAGCCAGGGACGAAACCAATATGAGTACATTTGAATGTACTCGCAAACTACCCCCGAAATGAGCATGCACTACCCTTTTTATTGTTTAAATAAAACTTTTTTCTGCTTTGAAAACTCTATATCCTTGTTGAAAAGAGAAGGATAGACTTTTGTTTAATAAAACTTTTTTTGAAATCTCTATATCTTTATTGAAAAAGAAAGGAAGGCTTTTAGAATCTTTCCCATAAATATGTTTCTGTAAGAAGTCTCCTTTAAAACTTTTCCCCGTAAATACATCTTTGTTGAAAAAGGTAAGAAGTCTCTTTTATAAACTTTTTCTCCAAAAATCATTACCAGGTTTTATTTTCCCCAAACTTCTCCTTTTCCAACCATAGCCCTTCATGGCCCATTCATTCTCCAGCAACCTCATACCAGCCCGTCGGTATAGTTGCAGATCCAACACATCTCCATTTTATTTTCAAATCTCAAAACTTTGCAAAACTTGCACATGGTCTTAGGAACAGTCTCCCAATTGTCCATATCCGAGGACTCGGCTATTCGAATAGTTTTAACCCTCTGCAGAGGTAGCACGCTTTTTGCCCACACCCATCCGGTAACTCATCGTGTCAGCCATGTCCCGCCATACAAGGTGTATGCGAAGTTGAGCCACCGACCATAGCCTCTCCTTTGCTCATGCTAGTATAGGACCCTTCCCATATGACACTTTCCATCAACACCCAGTCCAGTTTCCCGTCGGAAACCCTAAGTGTGAGGACTCATATGTTTTGTCTGGCGGTGTATAGGGGACATCCTTCTATCCTCCTCCTTATCTTTCCATAGAGTTTGAGCGAGGACCCAGGTCAGGGTAGGTCCTCAGACCATCCCCTCGTGCATAACGGAGTCATCTCCGTCGATGAGGCATCCCATACTAATAAGAGCAAATTATATGACTAAGCCCTTTCCCATATGTGGGTAAATGTGGTCGCACAGGGTAAGATTGGTCGTCATGGTTCTAGGACACTGTGCATTTTTCATAAACATCACCATTCTCCATTTTTCCACTTCAACACCGACATCTCGGCATTCCATATCCCCACAAGTATTTTCAAAGGAGTTTGGAGTAAACAATATTTTTCCCATCCTATAGTTTGGAAAAGAAATTCCAGCTAGTATCTCCATATAGGGTGTCAAAATAATATACTTGTAATTTGGAAAAAAGGGTTTTCAAAATCATAGCTTTAGTGGCAACCACCACATAAATCACTTTTGCTCTTTGTAAGTAAAACATGTGAACCAAAATAGACGTATATAGATGCAAGCTCAGAGAATAGCTTGCCTGATTTCAGCATGATGTCCCTGGACTTTCCTCACTGATCCGAGAAATAAACTCTGACTCTTCTTCCATAAATCCTCTCAAAATACCACTCCGGTAGCGTTTAATTCTAGCGTCGCAAATATGAAAATAAAACAACACTCGATAAGCAAACCAAACCACAAGTGGTATACAAACAAGGAACAAACCACAAGTATCAAACTAATCACTCAAGCCACAACTAATATCTACATTTACAAGGGCATTATACTAATCAGGAGTATAATACCACAATCATGCTAAAAACATCGAGCACCAAGACATCCTCAATTAGAGGTAATTAACAACCATTTTTCCTAATCAGGAAATACTTTAGACAAAAGTTAAGTCACCAAATAGTTTCTACTAACAAGCAAGGCTATGCACTATTAGCAAACCTAAGCAACCAGTAGCCCAAACTTAGTTAAAAAGATTATCTCGCTAATTCAAAATATCAAGCCACACAAGCATAATTAACTACTTGTTGGTTGCTTCAATCACCACTAAACAACACATGTTTAACTCAATTAAGCCTAACACATGCCACTAACAGTACTAACATACTATAGCATGATAAACCACAATAACATGCAAGCACAGTACCACAACAATCATTAACAAGCAAGGCATACCTTTTAATCACACCCAATATTCCCACATTAAAATAAATAAGCATAGCAATTCATAATTACTAGAGGAAAAGTTATATAGGGAATAAAACCCTAACAACACATGATTCACAAATAGCTCTCCTAACATGCTAGCAAGATTAAGGAGACACATCATAACAGTGGATTACCACCCTTCACATGCTAGGAAACACATCTATAACAATAAAGTTATAACACAACAATTAATAAAGCCCTAATAAAAATAGGCAGAAAAGGCCTAAACCTTATAATTAGCACCACAGTCAATCAATGACTCCTAAATTCAAACCAATTTAGGGGTATGTTCTCCTATACATATAGAAGACAGACCAATTGGATTCATTCCAAAATTCATCTCCTAAAAATCTACAAAAATCATCAAAGAGCTACTGATGTGTTTTTAAGAATGAATAGAACTTTTGTTTTGGGTTTCATTTGCATACCAGACCAACAGATCTGGAAAGGTGTCACTTCAAGCTTTCCATAGAATTTTAGTTTGCAATTTTTGGAGTTATAAAACTCTGGATATTAAATATTTGGTGAAAAGGATACTTCCTACAAGATTTAATCTAGACCACTCCTCCAATCATATTTTTGAAAAGCACCAGTGCTACATGTTTAAGAAAACACATAGGCACACAAAAAAATTAAATCACTCAATTTTCTAGCACACATCCACCACAAATGAATTAAAGCTACCAAGTAAATTAACAGGAAATGAAAACAAGAAATAGATTTATTAAAGAAAAACATCACTGGGCTCGATCTGGCCCAGATCCGGCCGTGCGGCACCGAACGTGGCCCAGCTTGCGGCCCAGTGCGCGCGGCGAAGCGGTACGCGGTCATCTCCTTCCTCTCGACACGCGCACGGCAGAGCGAGGCGGCGGGGGAACACGGCGAGGACGCGTCGGCGCCTCCGGCGTCCCTAAAAGAAACGGTGAGGTTCATGAGAAGGAGCAGAGCAAGGGGAACTCGAGGGTGCAGGAATGGCGGAGAATGGAGGTCCGTGGCACCCGCGAGATTGCTCGACAAGCGGCGGCCAGAGCTTCGGTTGTGGTTGGAGAAGAACGGGCGACGCGGTCGATTCGCGGATCCCCTCCTCGATTCCTTGGACGAGGATGGAGAGGACGACGAGGCGAACCTTCCGGTGCTCTTCGATCTGCTCGGAGATGCTTTTATCGACGGCGGCGTGCAACGGCGAGCTCGGCCATGGGCTAGGGTTTGGTCGAGGCAGAGGAAAGGAGAGGGAGAGGGAGCATGCAAGCGAGTGAGTGAGGGAGAGTAGAGGAGCTCCTGGGGGGCCTCTTTCTTCTCCTTCGAGCGGCAGAGGAGCGGAGGGGGGCCTGGCGACGAGCGGCGTCGTGCGAGGACGACACGGCGACGGGCGGCCACGGGCTGCTACAGAGAAGACGGCGTTTTAGCAGAACGCCCCCTGGCAAAGTTTTCCCATCACAACTAGGTCCTTTCTATTCCTTTTATTTTCTTTTTAAAACCAGTAGCATTTTAGGGAATTAATTGGGGTACTTAAACATTTTATAAAAATTTGGAAATATTTGGGTAGGCTCCCCAATACATGTAGAAGCTCCACAAAAATTGGTGTTTGAAAATAAAATGTTTTGAACAATATTTGTTCATAGGGTTTAAATATGTCATTTTTGCTAAAATAAATTTGTTACTCCTTTAATATTTTTAAATCAAGTGAGAGATATTGTTTTGAGCATCTTGGAACTTCTTTGACAAATATGGTAACTTCAAATAGTTTATATTTTCATAGAGAAAATATTTGTTTGAAGGAAATAGAGAATTAGGGAGGGAAAAGTTGTAGGAATAAATGGAGAGTGATTAATTATTTCTCCTCTGAATTTTTGTATGAAAGAAACTTAATTTCACACTTGAGAATTATGTTTGTCACTTGTCACATGATTTTTCTTGTTTTAACTCTTTGTTTTATTTTAGTATTAAGCACAACTGAGGAATTACCCTCACAAGCAACAAACATACAATATCAATAACACAACAATATCAACAACACAATCATATCAACAACACAATCAAGACCACACAATTCAAACCACAAGAATAAATCATACCACCAATTCCATAATTAACAATACTATCTTGTAGAGATGATCACACTCAATTATGACAAGATGATGTTTGAAAGAATATCTCAACTCATAACTTAATAGTTTTCAAAAGATTTGATAAAGAGAAATGTGTGGGGTAATATATTTCCCACTAGTATTATTTTGAAATGGAGTGGAAATAAGAGTGTATAAAATGGGAGTTGCATACACATGCAAAATATCAAGGTTGAAATATAGATAGGAGATAACATATAGATCTCCATATTTTTGGGAACACATAATTTTGGAAATCACTTTTACCTCCTCAATAATGGATGTTTTGGTTGTTGCCAAAAGCAAGCATCATTGAAATGAACTTTAGTCAAAATAAGAATGGTAAAGATATTTGGAATCTATTCTTGTCATAACATGATCACCAAGATTAATATGTCTTTACTTAGGTTGGGTTCTTGGGTTGATATTTACTAGTCAAACAATCATAAACATCAAGTCACACAGGGTCACACATAGCAATGGGAAGGAAAACACAATCATCAATGAAACATTTCAAAACGTTTTTGTTGGTTCTGGATTTTGGGTCTGGTAAAACTAAGTTTTTCTTAACTTCAAAATTTGGGATGTTACAGCCCACACGTTTTCTGTGGCGCATCTCCATGCGTGCGCCACAGAATGTGCACTTTCAGTGGTGCATTTGAGCTGCGTGCGCCACAAAATGCGCACACATTCTGTGGCGCACATCGTATGGTGCGCCACAGAATATTTTTTATGGCGCACGCACGTTTTGGTGCGCCACAAAATCTCATTCTATAGAAAGGCAGTTTCCTGTTAGTGAGAGTGCCAACATTAGCATCCGAATCCACACTGCCACAAATATGGTTTACTGACTTATTACAAAAATTCGATAATGAAAAGCGGAACAAGCCTCCGCACTCATACCCTTTACCAATAAATTGTTCAAACTTTGACACAACTACTTTATTGGACTCCAAGACTAATTTAAACCCATCTCTGCATAGAAGGGAGCCGCTAACGAGATTCTTGTTCATAGTAGGGACAGCTGCACGTTCCTCAGCTGCACGATCTTCCTCGAAGTAAACTTCAGATCTACCGTGCCAACACCACGAACAGAAGCATGTGATCCATTCCCCATTAAGACGCTTGAATCTGTGACCTGATAAGAAGTGAACATAGAGATGTCAGCACATACATGAACATTAGCACCCGTATCAATCCACCAACATGGAGATTGAAATACTGAAAGCACAATCGGTAAATTACCGTACCCATCAGCATTGCTAGCGGTCACGACGTTGACATGCTTTGGCGCCTTCCCTTTCTTGTCTGCAAGATCTGGGAAGTCCACAGAGAAGTGTCCGGGCTCTCCACAAGTGTAGCACTTTAGCTCAGATTTGTTCAGCATCTTCTTCTTCTTCTTGAAAGAAGTACTCTTGGTAGGCATGTTGAAGGAAGGCTTGCTCTTTGCCTTGCTCTTGCCATGGTGAAAGTTCTTCTGCACCATGTTGGCGCTAGACTGACCTTCACCACCTCTCTCAGCAGTGTCCTTAGCCCGAGCCTTCTCCTCAACATCAAGAGACGCTATCAGGTTTTCAACCGATATCTCCTGTCTCTTGTGTTTGAGAGTTGTGGCGAAGTTCCTCCATGAAGAGGGCAACTTTGCAATAATGCATCCAGCCACAAACTTGTCAAGTAAGGCACACTTAGCATGTTCAAACTACTTAGCAATGCACTGTATCTCATGAGCCTGTTCGACTACAGAACGGTTGTTAGCCATCCTGAAGTCATGGAAGCTCTCCATGATGTACAGTTCACTGCCAGCATCTGCTACACCGAACTTAGCGTTCAGTGCCTCCCAGAGCTCTTTGGCATCTGTAATGTGCATATACACATCAAACAGCTTGTTGCTAAAAGCACTCAGAACGAGTCCCACAAAGGCAGTATTGGTTTCCTTGAACTTGTTCTGATCCTCGTCAGATATAGTTCCTTCAGGTAAAACCCTCACTAGCCTCGAACACTTTCAGAGATCGCAACCACAGTGTGGTCTTGTACTGCCATCTCTTAAATTCCACACCGGTAAAATTGTCCGGCCTCAACGCATCAGATAGATGTCCCATGTTTAACTCAGGAAATTGCCTATAACAAATATAAGGTTTTTGGATTGTTGGATTATTGGGCATAATTTCCATGATTAATTCCAGAATATAAAGCATGATCGCAAGAGGTACTAACATGTTAATCTCGAAAATACTAGACGTATTAATTAACATGAACAGCAGCAAGACATCTACGAACACAGCCATCGGAACGTGATGAATGTACCGAACAATTGTAGATGAAGTTGTCGTTGGAGCAGCGACGACAGCAGCTTGAGCGGCGACGGTAGCAGCTCGAAGAAGACGACGTTGGAGACGAGTCGCCCGCAGACCCGGAGATCGTCCAGGAAGTCGAGCCGTGATGAAGAACTTGAAAGCAATCGCGCGGGGCGCTTCCCAAAAACCTTATTCGCCCTCTCCCGTACAGGATCACAAGGACAAGTGCTTCCAGAGACCTGCTGTCCCGTTCGCCGGTGCACGCCGGCGCACGGGATGGAGTAGACTACGGTGGCGGCGCAAGGCACGAGATTGGCAAAATATATAGTGCGGTTCAGGAAACCCTAACGGGTAGAACGTGGGCCGGCCACGTCGCACACGTTCGAGTCGGTTACAGCAGCCCATGATCCAGTAGCGATCCGAATTGGCTAAGCTGTACATGTACGCTAACACGACTCGATTTTCCTGAATAGCAAAAATATAGGCATCGGCTCATTCCCGCAACCCGCGGCGTGTCGTGATGAGACGGACGGACGGACGGCGGCGGAGGAGGAGGAGGAGTGCGCACGAGAGAGCCTTCTATACTCAACTAGCACACCAAGTGGTACAACACTCCACTATATAAGGTGGTGTTTGTCTCCTCCAACTAGCAATGTGGGACTAAACTTTAGCACCACTTTGCACCTCCAAAATTCTGCCATGCACATGGGCCAATTTGAGATTTTCAGATTTGCTTATTTGGGCCGCCCCATATTGGGCCCAAATTCTAACAGTAGCATTTCAGAGTTCCCGTCAGCTGTTCTATACCCTCCAGAACCAAAAGTTATATGTGTTCAAGTCTTTCTTCAACATTTGGATGTTCCCTTTCTTTATTTACCTTTGTGTCAGCACGATTACTCCTATCTTGAAATCCTTGAAGGCATCATACATAACTTATAATTGAGTTATTGCTTCCAGACGTCGCCGAGAGGAGGATGTCTCAAGTGGTTTGTTTTAATGGTTCCCATTTTTTGTCTCTAACTATATATGTACGTCGAAAATGCAGTACAATTTTTTAAGATGACTAGAGCATTAGGGAAATTATGAACTTTACTTTTTTTAGAGGAACCTTACTGATCTAGGAAAGTAATTTTGTGTTTTCATGCAAACACTACCAAAACATATAAGTATTTCTGTAATTTAGCTTTGTCAATCACTGGTAAATTTCTTCAAATTAGGATCTTATTTTACATTTAACACTACCGAAACACTCCACGTCTTGTGAAGAAGAGAGAAGAAGGACCAGGCCAGGGTGGGCTATTGGAGACTGCAGGCGAGGATAAAGCAGGTGGAATTCGCACATGAAATGCGCAAGACACCGTTCAGCTATGTACATCTATGTGTGCCATTAAGGCCGAAAACTTATATGGTGGGAGCGACGACAGTATACTCACGGTGAGTCAATCCAAACACCACAGAGGAGTGCAACGGTGATAGGGGTGCTGTCCACAAATTATTGGAGAGCAAAAAGAAGTCGGTGGAGAGAAAAATGGAGATGTCGCAGCGACCACCTGAAGGTATGCTTAATGTTGATGCGGCTTTGATATAGATCAGGGCAAAGGAGCTATAGGAGTTATTACATGGGATTCGAATGGAAAATTAGTTGCGGCAAGCTGTAATGAACTTGTTTTTATAACTGATGCTATGATGGCTGAAGCTTATGCTCTTAGAGAGGGTTTATATATGGTGCAGAACCTGGGCTGCAACAAGATTATTATACAGTCAGATAATCTTCAGGTTATTGATACGGTGTTGGATGGTGGCTTCTTCGCGGCATCATCAGCAGCTATCTTTGATGATTGCGGGCTTATAGCTTTAGGTTATGGCAAGATGTATGTTGAACATTGTAGAAGGGAGGCCAATGAGGTAGCTCATGGTTGGCTAGGTATAGTTTTTTGAATCATTTGAGTTGTATTTGGGACAATGATCCCCTAGCTTTTTATTTCCTAAACTAAAAAACAATGTAAGTGTTTTCAATTATCAATAAAGAGCGCCAAATGACTTTCCCTAAGAAAAAGACTTTGCTAAGAAATGTCTTGTCTGCCAAATTGAACAAAACCTGAACACTGCAAATACCCCGGTCTGTTCCAGCCTGTCCCTGACATGGCTTGGTGCCACATAAGTAGGGATTTCATTGAAGGTATGTCCTTATCAGATAACAAGGACTTGATATTGGTAGTAGTGGACATATTTACTAAATGCACACTTCATTGTCATGAAACAACCAATTTCTATGCAATGTTTTCCTAAGGCATTTCATGGGTACAAAAATGAATCACTACCCATGGTGGTGCGTACGCACCTATACATTGGGTGACACCTGTCCAATCTGGTCAAAGGAGGCTAATGTAAACGTTCCTGCTAATGACCTGCCAAACTCAGACAGAAAAAAGGCAGAAAAACAAGGGAAAAAGCATCCCGTCAGTCTGAAAAGCATCGTCTCTATCCTATCGCAAAGGAAGCAACCCCATCTTGACCTCTCGTTCTCTCGTCTCTCGTCTGTCCCCGCCCGACTCGAGCCCTCGCGGCGGCCACGCCAGCGCCGGCGGATTGCTGGCCCACTGCGGCTGCAGCGGCGGTTTCAGCTGAGGCAACATGGACGTGGCTGCGGTCGCGGCACGTCGGCGTGTTCGGAGCAAGCACGGCGGACGGCGACCTAGGAACGACGGAGAGCAGCCAAGACGGCCATTTTCCTCGCCACGGCTTCACCTGCTTTGCCACCGACCTCCCCGGCCACGGCAGCTCCCACGGCCCCGCGAGGTGCTCGAAGGGGAGATGCGGCGCCTGCGCGTACGGACGGTGAGACCAGTTTCGATGCCTCCACTGGATGCCGAGGCTCCTCGGGCAGCCTGCGAGCCCCCGGATGCGGTGGACGAGCAGTTTCCACGTCGAGCTCCTTGGCGCCGCGCACCCACCGTTGATACGTCTCAAACGTATCTATAATTTTTGATGTTCCATGTTGATATTATACCAATTGTTACATGTTTTGCATCCACTTCATATCATTTTTATACATTTTTTTGTTCTAACCTATTAACAAGATGCCACAGTGCCAGTTCCTGTTTTCTGCCATTTTTGTATTCCAGAAAAGCTGTTCTAGAAATATTCTCGGAATTGGACGAAAATCAACGGAGGTCCCTATTTCACCGACATGTACACGGAGTCCAAAGGGGAGACGGGGGAGCGCCAGGAGGCGGCCACACAAGGGCTCGGCGCGGGCCCACCTCCTGCCGCACCGAGGGTGCGCGTGGGCCCCTCGGGTGCCCTCAGCCGCCGCCCTTTCTCCTATTTATTCCCCCCGACGCGAAAACCCTAAATACCAGAGTCATATTCCAAGAAAAGTTCCGTAGCTCCGCCACCATAAAAAACAAGTTTCGGGGTCAGAAGTTCCTGTTCCGGCACGCTGCCGGGATGGGGATTGACCCCCTGGAGCCTTCTCCATCGACACCACCACCTCCATCATGCTCCGTGAGCAGTTCCCCCATGGACTACGGGTTCTAGCAGTAGCTAGTTGGTACTCTCTATCCCATGTACTTCAATACAATGATCTCATGAGCTGCCTTACATGATTGAGATCCATATGATGTAATCGGTGTTGTGTTTGTTGGGATCTGATGAATTGTACATTATGGTCAGTCTATTCATTAAAGTTTGTGAGTTATTGTTGCTGCAATCTTGTTGTGTTTAATGCTTGTCACTAGTGCACGAGTGGCATGATTTTAGATTTAAGCTCTATAATTGTTGCTTAGATTGTATCTAGAAGTTGTATACACATGTCTTTGTCTGGAACCCGAGGCCCCGGAGTGACAGCAACTGGGATAACCGGAGGGGATGGTTTTGATATGAGGATCACATGTTTTCACCAAGTGTTAATGCTTTGCTCCGGTGCTCTATTAGAAGGAGTACCTTAATTACCAGTAGTTTCCCTTGAGGCCCCGCTGCAAACGGGATGGTAGGACAAAAGATGTTATGCAAGTTTCTCATTGCGAGCACGTATGACTATATATGGAAAACATGCCTACATGATTAATAGACTGGATGTTCTGTCTTAATGCTATTTCAATTATGTCAATTGCCCAACTGTAATTTGTTCACCCAACACTTGTTCTTGGAGAGTTACCACTAGCGTAGATAGCTAGGAACCTCGGTCCATCTGTAATCATCATTGCTTTTCCGTCAACCCTGCGCAAACAACTATTTTCTGGTGCCATTGCTTCTATGTTACTGTTACTATTGCTCTTATATTACTGCTGCTTTCACATCACCCCTGTTACTAGTGCTTTTCCAGGTGTAGCTGAATTGACAACTCCGCTGTTAAGGCTTATAAGTATTCTTTGTCTCCCCTTGTGTCGAATCAATAAATTTGGGTTTTACTTCCCTCGAAGACTGTTGCGATCCCCTATACTTGTGGGTCATCAAGACTATTTTCTGGCGCCGTTGCCGGAGACTACAAATCTTCATCATCAAATACTCTCCCGTCAAGATGCTAACGAAAATAGCATCAACTAATTTCGGGCGCCGTTGCCGGGGAACATAGCTCTACTCATATGTTCACCTGGGGAGTACACTCTACCTCTCTCTCTGTTTTTATTTTATTTTGTTTTGTCTAGTTTACTTTTGTCTAGTATTATTTTGCTTAGTTTACTTTTGTTTAGTTTATTTTATCCTAGTTTACTTTTGTCTAGTTTATTTTTGTTTAGTTTTGTTTTTCTTATATACCCAAAAATCCATAAAAATTTAAAAACCAAAAATCTAAAAAACTGTTGCCATGCCTATTTTCTGGGAAAATAGATCTTATTTGTCAGGATGGCTCGCTAAGGATAAACTAGATAAATTAAATGAACACCACTGGTCTGAAAAAGGGAAGCATCTATCACTACAAGTAATTAAACTGAATAATTTTGCTAAACACTTGTGTTCTACATATGATGAATCTTGGTGTTTTAATGAATCGCGTTGCTATAGGAAGTGTAAACACCTCCCTTTCCAATGTGATTATAATGATAATGAAACTTTGGCTTCTTATGCTAGAGGATGTTATGACTTTGACAATCTTGAGCAAATTGAAGATTACGGGAGCTTATGAAATTACAGCTTTGCTTAGAAATCGAGATGAAGCTCCTTATAAATCTGATACTTTTGCTATGCTTGGATATTGTCTTGAGTATTATAATGATAATCCATACATTACTGAATTTCTTGAGAAAAGACATCCTCAAAAAGAAGAAACCGTTGCCTTGCAGGAACATGTGGAAGAAGAAATTGCTGAAACTGAAATCTCATTGGATGAAAAAGAGGAGGAGAGTGATGAACAAAAGGAGGAAGAATGGATTAGCTACCCATGCCTACCTTCTAATGAGAGTAACTCTTACATTATTTGATCGCCCTCCATGCTTACCAAAGGAGGATGAATGTTATGTTCTTGTGGATTCTCTTGAAATATTCCCTATGAGTAAAACTTGTGAGAATAATTATGCTACTGTTATTTATGATAATCCATGCTATTTTGATAAATCTTATGATAATCCTTTATTTGTGCCTGATATCGAAATGCATGGTAATAAGGAGGTTTGTTTAAAAAAAATTTATGATAAAGCTCTAGATGATGGTCCAATATTGCTTGATAATATTAATTGTACTACTAATGAAAATGGGGTTCAAAAGGTCTTGACCTTAGCTATGAGTTCCATATCTTTTGAGAGTGATCAATCATCTTGTTATAAAATTGTTAAAAGTGGGTTTGAAAATTTTGATCCCACTATCTTAGAGCTTGATAAAAATTATGTGTTTGTAGATCATGAAAAGCATGCTTTATGTGATAGTTATATTGTTGAGTTTGTTCATGATGCTACTGAAAATTATTATGAGAGAGGCAAATATGGTTTTATAAATTGTCATGTTACTAAAACACTTCTCAAGTTGAAAGTTCTGAAGTTGCTCTTGTTTTATCTTCCTATGCTTGTCACTTTGTTCTTTATGAATTTATTTGTATACAAGATTCCTATGCATAGGAAGTGGGTTAGACTTAAATGTGTTTCGAATTTTCTTCTTGATGCTCCTTTTGCTTCATTTTCTATTTTTATGTGAGCATCATTAAAACTATCAAGCCTAGCTAAAAGGCATTAAAGAGAAGCGCTTATGGGAGGCAACCCATGTTATTTTATGCAATTTTTCTTTTATTGAGTCAAGGAACTTTTTTACTTCTGTAGCAACTCCTTTGTATCTTTACTTTTTCGTATTGTTGTGCCAAAAAAAGTCTCTAATGATAAGATGGTGCTTGATTTTGATTGCTGCGCAGAAACAGATTTTTCTGTTCACTGTACGAAAATTATAAATTCATAGAAATGTGATTTTAATCTGCAATTTTTTGTGCGTAATCCTGATCTATGTACGCATCTTTCATTAGTTCAAATTTTTCAATCTGAACAACGTAAGTGCCTCGAAAAAATTCGTCTTTGCGGACTGTTCTGTTTTAGACAGATTATGTCTTTTATTTTGCATTCTCTCTTTTACTAGTGTTGGGTGGAATTCTTTTTTGGGTCGAAGAGCTTCACATAACATCAGTGGCAGTAGCTAATGTTTAAATTAACGGTCATATTGCGTCTTTATAGAACATGTGATTTTTTGATTGTGCACTAACCATCTAATGAATTTACTTTGAGTTTGGTGTGGCGGAAGTTTTCAAGGGTCAAGAGGGAAGAGTGATATAATAGGATAGAGAAGAGTGAAGAGCTCAAGCTTGGGAGGCTCCCATGGATCTCCCCAGCATATTTCAAGAAGACTCAAGCGTCTAAGCTTGGGGATGCCCAAGGCATCCCCTTCTTCATCGTCAAAATTATAAGGTCATCTCTAGTGAAACTATATTTTAATTCTTTCACATCATATGTGCTATTTCTTGGAGCGTCTGTGTGCTTTTATTTTCAGTATGTTATTTTTATTTTGTGATCAACTTGATTGGATCCTAGCATTCTTGATTAGGAGAGAGACACACTCCGCTTTTTCATGAGAATACTCCTATTCTTCACTTATATTTGTTGAGTATTCATATATAGCATTGTTCAGCTTTTAGCTCTTGTTTTCATGTATCTCTTGTTAGAGCTATTTGTTCTTTTAAAGAAAGTATTCTCTTACTTCACTTATACTTGTTTGGAGAGTTATTGAAATAAGTTGATTGGTGTTTGGTTGGAACAGAAAATGTTGCATGTGGTAAATGGTATAATGGAAAAGACTTGCATACTCTTGTAGATCACTAATATGGATAATTTGATACTTGTCAATTGTTTTGAGTTAACAAGTAGGTCATGATTAAATTTTTGCATCATGTAAGTTAATCCCATTAGTGAAGAACTACCGTAAAGCTTGTTGAAATTTGGTTTGCATGGGTGGTATCTCTAAGGTCTAGATATTTTCTAATAAAAGGGTTTGGTTAACAAGGAAGACGGTATGAAGTCTTATAATGCTTGCAATATGTTGGTCATATAAAACTTGGTGTACCGGTTGATATTCTTGTTTGCTTACATAACCTTGCTAGCCTAAACTCTGTACTGAGAGGGAATGCTTCTCGTGCATCCAAATTCTTGAGCCAAAATCCATGCCATTTGTGTCCACCATAACTACCTATATGTGGTATTTCCTTGCCACTGCAAGTAAATTTTTCATGTGCTACCTTTAAACTATTCAAAATTGTTACTACTCCTTTATGTGTCAATGTTTACCAAGCTCATGAGGACATGGTGGATGTCTTTATGTCACTTGTCAAGCAGACTTTACCATCAGACTAGCGGCATATACATCCGCTTATCTATTAATTTTGCAAAAAGTGCTGGCAATGGGGTGCCCAGTCCCAATTAATTACAACTTTAACCGCTTAATCTCTTCACATTTTGTCAACTGAATAGTCAGTGAAACATCTGCATGTGTAAACCAAAAGAAAAAGAGGGTTGATCTGCCTTGCTGGTAGAAATAACGTCCTTCATGGGAGCCGCTCTTAAAAGTCTGTTTGGCCGGGGTCATATTGTACTTTCCACTACTGATTCGTTGACCAATTAACACACACCTCCCAAAACTTAATTTTTACTCTCTATATGATTTCAAAAACCTAAAAAGCTCTAGCACATGATTTAATCCCTGCTTCCCTCTGCGAAGGGCCTTTCTTTTACTTTTATGTTGAGTCAGTTTTCCTACTTCTTTCTATCTTCCACAAGCAAACACTAGTGTCAACTTTGGTACAACATTTGTTATATGCTACATATTGGACTTATTATATTGCTTTGTGTTGACAATATCCATGAGATAAATATGTTGAAAGTTGAAGCAAACGCTGAAACTTAAATCTTCCTTTGTGTTGGTTAAATACCTTTTATTAGAATCTATTGCTTTATGAGTTAACACTTATGTAAACTGATAACCCACAAGTATAGGGGATCGCAACAGTCTTCGAGGGAAGTAAAACCCAAATTTATTGATTCGACACAAGGGAAGACAAAGAATACTTATAAGCCTTAACAGCGGAGTTGTCAATTCAGCTGCACCTGGAAAAGCACTAGTAACAGGGGTGATGTGAAAGCAGCAGTAATATGAGAGCAGTAGTAGCAGTTGTCGTGGGTTTGTCACGTCAGGTGTCATAGATGACTTCGTAGGTGTGGGATTACGCGAGTCAAGCATCTCCGAGCTTGGGATCGCAGGAACAAAGATCAACACAGATTTACCCAGGTTCGGCCCCCTCAATGTGAGGTAAAAGACCTACTTCCTGCCTACCCTAGATTGGTATTGATATGATAATCGAGGTGTTACAATGGAGGCGATCCGATCTGGTACTCGCCGTATGAGCTAGGGTTTGGGGCTTGATAGCTTGACCCGCTCTAAGTCCTGCGAGTCCTCTTTATATACACAGAGGCTCGCTAGGTTACAAAAGGAAACTTCCCCATAAGGAATACATCCACAGAGGCCTACTCGGAGACTACTTGGTCTTCACGTCCTCCGGGATATGTCTTCTAGATCTTTCCCCTTATGGCGGTTCAATATTGGGCTTGCTCCCAAGTGGGCCTTCGTCCGTGCGAGTAAGTTAAGTCGCACTGGGCCGCGGGTTAATCCAGAAAGTATTCCCCCGACATTAGCCCCCAAGCGTGGCCTGAACTTCATAGTATTTCTTGATCTTGAATGCTTAGGCCGCGCTTTTCCTTGTTTCGCGACTTATAATTGTGCAAGTTTGGCCTTGACTCGCACCTGGAAGATCATCTGACTTCGTGAGCTTCTTTGTTAGAGTATCCTGATAGCTTCAGAACTTGATGACGATCTATCTTCAAATTTTTGATGATAATATGATGTAGCCCCCAAGGATTGAGAGGATGTTATGTGGTAATCATCTCAATTCTTCTCAGAGAACTCTGAAGGTCATCACTGTAACTTGATATCATGAATAAAACAATTGTTAAGTTACAAGTAATTGTAATTGGTGTTGCCGTACTATAAGCAGTACATCGACCTCTAGTTAGGCCATCTGAATCCTTAAGTGGGCACTCGCGCGACTCAGTATTTCCTAGGAACATGTGTGTTCAGGGTCGAGAGCGGCCATGATAGGCAATCAAGCTCGATTGACGCCACACCCCAGTACTTTGGCCACATAATGCGAGTAGCAATCCAACTTAAGGTAAATTTGATAATTGCCAATAAATCGGCTGTTTCAGGGTAACAAAGACCCCAAGAAACATAATGATATTGCCATGATAGGCTAAGCTATGATAAGCTTTGATTATGATGACACATAAGGTCGCGCCTAGGTGGCAACCGAGTGTTATACATAGGGTTGGATCGCGCGTAGGTGGCGATCCATGGTGATACATGGGGTCGGTCGCGCCTAGGTGGCGACCAGAGATGATACAAAGTTTACGGCCGCGCCTAGGTGGCAGCCGGTTTCTGATACAAGGGTCGATCGCGCCTGGGTGGCGATCCATAGGTCGCGCCTAGGTGGCGACCAAAGTTGAAGTTCTAGCCCTGAGTGGCTGTGATGATACTCAGCTATAAAGCTGGAAAGGATGATGCTTGGCTCTGATTAGCCTTTTCTTATGTATAGTACGGTCGCAGGTGTGCGACGTTCCAAGGGCGAGGTGCCTCGAGACGATCCTCGAAATCATGGCGTTCGCTGCTTTCTTCCCTTACATCCAGCAGGTAGTACGACCCATTGTTTAGCTTCTTGCTGATGATGTAGGGTCCTTCCCATGGAGAGGACAGCTTATGCATTCCCTTGTGATCTTGTTTAAGTCGCAGTACTAGGTCGCCTTCTTGAAAGGTGCGGGTTTTGATGCGTCTGGCATGATAGCGTCGCAAGTCTTGTTGATATACTGCTGACCTTGATGCTGCCAAGTCTCTAACCTCTTCTAATGTGTCCACCGAGTCTTGCCGAGCTATCTCATTATCTGTCTCGATGTAAGCCGCAACTCTTGGTGAATCATGTATGATATCGCTGGGCATGACTGCTTCTGCTCCATAGACCATGAAATATGGTGTAAATCCTGTGGATCTGTTAGGGGTTGTTCTTAAGCTCCACAGTACTGCTGGCAGTTCTTCCACCCAACATCCTGGAGATGCTTCGACCTTTTCAATAAGGCGCGGCTTAATTCCATGGAGAATTTCCTGGTTAGCTCGCTCAGCTTGTCCATTGCTCTGCGGGTGTGCTACTGACGTGAGGTCCAATCTTATCCCATTGTCTGCGCAAAATATCTGTGTAGCCCCTTCAGAGGTGTTGCTCCCATTGTCTGTAATGATACTATGGGGCCCCTTCTTCAAGAACTTGACTGCTGTTTCAGCCTCGCAATCTCCCACAGGTTCTGCTTCTATCCACTTTGTGAATTTGTCCACCATGACTAAGAGGTGAGTTTTTCCGTTTGAAGACCGTCTGAAAGGCCCTACCATGTCAAAACCCCATACGGCAAAAGGCCATGTGATGGGTATTGTGCGAAGTGCTTGGGCTGGCATATGATCTTGCCTAGCGTATCTTTGACATCCATCGCACACTCTGACAATTTGCTCTGCGTCTGCTAATGCTGTTAACCAGAAGAATCCATGTCGGAACGCCTTTGCCACCAAAGATCTTGACGAAGCATGATGGCCACAATCGCCTGAATGAATTTCGTGCAAGATTTTTCGTCCCTCTTCTGGTGAGACACATCTTTGGAATGCTCCTGATACGCTGCGCTTGTATAATTCGTTGTTGATGATTGTATAGGCCTTTGATCGTCGTATGATTTTGCGCGCCTCAATTTCATCGTCCGGCAGCACTCCGCGACTTAAATATGCCATGTATGGCTCTGTCCATCCTGGCTGTTCATGCAGGGCTGCGACTAAAGTTGAATCATCCTCTGGCTCTGCAATGTCAATCTCTGCTGGAGGTTTGACTGATGGATTGTGCAGTTCATCCAGGAAAACATTGGGTGGGACTGACTGTCTGTTGGATCCAAGCCGAGACAGGGCATCGCAGCTTCATTTTGTCTCCGATCAATATGTTCAACTTGGTATCCAGTGAAATGTCCAGCAATTCTGTCCACCTCTCTCTATATGCAGCCATGTTCGCATCCTTGCTGTCCCACGTTCCGGAGACCTGCTGTGCCACCAAGTCTGAATCGCCAAAACAGCGTATGCGACTGATGTTCATCTCCTTTGCTATACGTAGACCATGAAGCAGTGCCTCGTACTCCGCCACGTTATTTGTGCAGTTGAAGTGTATCTGTAACACATACCGCAGCTTGTCTCCCTTGGGAGATGTCAGAACAACTCCAGCCCCCGAGCCTTGCAACTGTCTTGACCCATCAAAATGCATGGTCCAGTATTTGGTTTCTGCCATGCTAGGAGCAACTTGGATTTCTGTCCAATCGTTAATAAAATCTGCAAGGGCTTGCGACTTAATTGATGTGCGCGGCTCGTAACTGATGTGATGTGGTCCCAACTCGATCGCCCACTTAGCGACTCTTCCAGTAGCTTCTCGATTACGAATGATATCTGCCAATGGTGCTGAACTCACCACAGTTATTGGATGCTCTTGGAAGTAGTGCTTCAGCTTGCGACTCGCCATGAACACTCCAAACACCAACTTCTGCCACTGTGGGTAACGCTGTTTGGAAGCTGTGAGGACTTCGCTCACGTAGTATACTGGTCTCTGGACAGGGTATTCCTTTCCGTTTCTTGTCTCTCCACAACCATGACAGCACTCACAGCGCGGGAATTTGCCGCTATGTATAGTAGCATTGGCTCTTTATCTTTTGGAGCCGCCAGAACTGGAGCATTTGTCAATTGATGTTTCAAGGCTGTCAGAGCTTCGTCGGCCTCTGCGTCCCAAACGAAGGTGTCTGATTTTTTCAACAGTCTGTACAAAGGTAGTGCTTTCTCTCCCAATCTTGATATAAAGCGACTCAAAGCTGCTACGCAACCAGTAAGCCGCTGCACATCTTTTATCTTTTCTGGCTTTTGGAGATCCATCACGGCCTTTATCTTGTCAGGATTGGCCTCAATGCCTCTTTCTGATACTATGAATCCCAATAGCTTTCCTGCTGGTACTCCGAAACGCACTTTGTGGGGTTGAGCTTCATGTTGTATTTTCTGAGATTTGTGAATGTCTCTGCCAGATCACCAATAAGATCCTGGCTAACTTGCGACTTAATCACAATATCATCCACGTAGGCATGAACGTTGCGACCTATTTGCTCATGTAGGCAATTCTGAATGCATCTTTGGTAAGTCGCACCTGCGTTCTTCAACCCAAAGGGCATGCTGACATAACAAAAAGCTCCGAAGGGTGTGATGAAGGACGTCTTTTCTTGGTCCTCCCTCTTCATCTTGATTTGATGGTAGCCTGAATAGGCGTCCAAAAAGCATAACAGCTCGCACCCAGCAGTTGAATCAATTACTTGGTCGATTCGGCAAAGCAAATGGATCCTTTGGACAAGCTTTGTTAAGACTGGTGTAATCAACGCACATTCGCCACGTACCGTTCTTTTTCATAACCAATACTGGATTTGCCACCCATTCCGGATGGTATACCTCTGTGATGAATCCTGCAGCCAGCAAGCGAGCTATTTCCTCTCCTATTGCCTTTCTCCTGTCATCATGAAAACGCCGTAGTGGCTGCTTCACTGGTTTAGCCGCAGGGTTCACTTTGAGGCTATGTTCTGCTAATTCTCTTGGTACCCCTGGCATATCTGACGGCTTCCATGCGAAGATGTCTTTATTTTCCTGGAGAAAAGCGACGAGGGCCTTCTCCTGCTCTTCTTCCATGTGTGCTCCAATGCTAGTTTGCTTGGATGAGTCGCCAGGAACAAGATTTATCTGCTTAGTGTCCTGGGCCGCTTTGAATTTCATTGGTGGCTCGGCAGATGGCGTGGTAACCACACTCATATCGTTTGGGTCCACCTGCGACTTATAACCTTTTAGCTCTTCCGCGGCACAGGCGGATTCTGCGAAGCCGCATCTCCTTTCTCACATTCTATTGCTTTTTCTCTATCTCCGTACACTGTGATGACCCCTTTTGGTCCTGGTATCTTCAACTGTAGGTACACGTAGCATGGCCTGGCCATAAACTTAGCAAAGGCCGTTCTTCCAAACAAGGCGTGATATGGGCTTTGGAATTTTACCACTTCGAAGCTTAGGAATTCACTTCTAAAGTTCTCTTCTGTTCCAAAAGTTACCCCTAGGGTTATTTTCCCCACTGGCCGTGCGGACCTTCCTGGGACAATGCCGTGAAATACTGTTGACGTGGGCTGCAGGCTGGAATCCTTGAGTCCTAGACGCTGGAAAGTATCGTAGTACAAGATATTAATGCTGCTTCCTCCATCCATAAGCACTTTGGTCAGCTTGTATCCTGCAACGTATGGTGCCACAACCAGTGCCAACTTGCCAGGTTCCCGTACTGTGGCGGGTGGTCGTCGCGACTCCAGGTTACCGCGTATTCTGACCACCTTAACCAAGGGTGTTGCTGGTATCACGGCGTTCACCTGCTGACTTCTCCGGCTCAATTTCTCTTCTCTTTTGGAGGTATCGATAACTATTGTGTGATACTGCCCCGTCTGCCTGGGGTTACTCGCGCCGTGCTGCCCAATATTTGTGTTATGAGCCGCACTAGGGTTTCCTTCATGGGAATTCCCCCCGTTGTGTTGGCTCTCTTCTTTCCACTTTTTGTAATAATGGCATTGCGCCTTGGTATGGTCCGCTGGCCGTCCATCACCTGTCGCATGAAGGTCGCATGGCCGGTTGAAAACTTCTTGCATATTGATTGGACGGGAGCCGTATCCTCGACCCCTTCCACGCTGGCCTCTGAATCCTCCACGCGCATTGGCGACGAGCCCTGAGTGACCATCTTCGCTTTTGCGTTTGTTTTGACTCGTGTTGTTGTGGCTCGTTTGCTGCTGCTGGGGCTTGTTGGAGTTTTTCTTTCCTTTTGCAGCAACCTCCTCTTCTTCTCCGTCTGACGCGTCTCTGGTTTTATCTGAGCTGGCATATTTGTTAGCCGCAGCCATCACCTCGCTGAGGCTCTTGACTTTATCCTTCATGCGACCCAGCTTATGAATCAGCGGCTCAAACTTGCAGTTTTTCTCCATCACCAGGACGGCTGAGCTTGGTGGTATATTATCTGAGGAGTGTATTATTTCTGCCACCCTTTTCATCCAATGGCGACTTGACTCGCCTTCCTTCTGGACACAACGCTCTAAATCTTCTATATTGCAGAGTCGCTTGCAAGTTCCTTGGAAGTTCTTAACGAAGGCATCCTTCAGTTCCTCCCAAGTATTTATAGAGTTGGGAGGCAAATTTTGCAGCCATATGTGCGCTGCTCCTTCTAGCATCATGTTTAGGTAGCGTGCGCAGATCTCTTCAGATGCGTTTAGGATGCTCATGCCCATCTCGTAATTGTTGAGCCAAGTGGTTGGATCCATGCTGGCGTTATAGTTTGCCACCTTGCGTGGCCCTTTGAAATCTTCAGGAAAAGGTTCCGATCTGATCCTCTCAGTGAAACACGCCGGTCCCTTGAGTCGCGAGGACAGGGCTGTGGGCGCCTGCGGGGTTATCTGCGGGCCGCTTTTGCATCAATGGCGCATTCGCCTGCGCTTCTGCGACTTGCTCCTGCTGCCTCTGTGCGACTCCTGACACGTCTCTGGTGGCCTGCTCTGGACGCTTCTTTCTGCTGTAATCCTGTGATTGGCTGGTACGAGGGGCAGCTGTGCTTCGGCTTCCGCCCTATTGGCTTGTTGCAGGACTGCCGTACTTAGCATCTGAATCGCGCGCCGCGCCTCAGCATTGACCGGGTCATCGCCTGTTGGTACCATCTGAGTCAAGATATTAGCCGCAGCATACATATTATCGACAGGGTTCTGGTAATGGCCCTGTGGGGTGTGAAACCTCCTTGGTTGTTGCTGGGTCTCTTGATTTGTTGGTACCCTTCCTTCCGCAGTCGTCTGGATTCCCGTCCCGCGGCTGGAGTGAGCGGGATTTCCACTGTTGGTTGAGTCGCGCGCAGCTGTGTTTGCGGGTCAACCTGTTGTTGAGTCGCAGCCAGCGCGGCTACTCTCTGCCGCTCCTGTTGGATTCCTTGGTTTATCTGATCGAGCCTGCGGCGCTCTTCTTCCATCCTTCGAACCTCATACAGGAGCTCGGCCCTGGCGGCCTCAATTTCTGTTGCACGGAGGGCGGCGTTCGTGGCTGACACAGGGACAAGAAGTGGGTTGCTTGGGGGTGCCGATGCCTCGGTTTCTCCAGCAGTTCCTGATGCGCCTGCTCCTCCGGCCATGTAAACCGCGACTTGTGCCATCTCTTGATCTGGTGATGATGTGATTTCTGGTGGGTAACCCCAGCAACTTTCTTCAAAGGCAGGTATGATGGACCCAAACTCTTGCGAGTCCATGCTTTCCACGGATTCTTCCCCGTCATCGGCGACTTCTTCTACTGAATCGCCTTCCTGGACCGATCTAACGGACCTGCCACCGATGAAGCCGACGAAGACGTTGATGGATCCGAACGGGATGACGTGGCCGGTCTCCAAATAATCTGCTTCCGGCCCCCAGCTTGACCGATGATGATACGGCCAACAACAAGATCTTCAGCTCCCTTCATGGATCCTGCGCGGAACGTGACGCTCTTGACCGCAGGCCCCACGGTGGGCGCCAACTGTCGTGGGTTTGTCACGTCAGGTGTCATAGATGACTTCGTAGGTGTGGGATTACGCGAGTCAAGCATCTCCGAGCTTGGGATCGCAGGAACAAAGATCAACACAGATTTACCCAGGTTCGGCCCCCTCAATGTGAGGTAAAAGACCTACTTCCTGCCTACCCTAGATTGGTATTGATATGATAATCGAGGTGTTACAATGGAGGCGATCCGATCTGGTACTCGCCGTATGAGCTAGGGTTTGGGGCTTGATAGCTTGACCCGCTCTAAGTCCTGCGAGTCCTCTTTATATACACAGAGGCTCGCTAGGTTACAAAAGGAAACTTCCCCCATAAGGAATACGTCCACAGAGGCCTACTCGGAGACTACTTGGTCTTCACGTCCTCCGGGTTATGTCTTCTAGATCTTTCCCCTTATGGCGGTTCAATATTGGGCTTGCTCCCAAGTGGGCCTTCGCCGTGCGAGTAAGTTAAGTCGCACTGGGCCGCGGGTTAATCCAGAAAGTATTCCCCCGACAGCAGTAGCACAGAATCAATGGCACCAGAAATAGTTGCTTGCGTGGAGTTGACGGAAAAGCAATGATGATGACAGATGGACCGGGGTTCCCAGCTATCTACACTAGTGGTAACTCTCCAATAACAAGTGTTGGGTGAACAAATTACAGTTGGGCAATTGACAGAATATTGAGCGCATGACAATGCATATATATGACATGATGACTACTATGATATTTAATTGGGCATTACGACAAAATACATAGACTGTTATCCAACAGCGTCTATGACTAATAATCCACCGCCGGGTTGTCATCCGAGTTCCCCGTTGGTATTAAGTTGCAAGCAACGGATAATTGCATTAAGTAAAGTGCGTAATGTAAACAAATACATATGACCGTGGACATAGCATTGTTAGGTTATCCCTAGTGGCAACAACACATCCACAACCTTAGATCTTTCTGTCACTGTCCCAGGTTAAATGGAGGCATGAACCCACTATCTAGCATAAATACTCTCTCTTGGAGATACAGGCAACTACTTGATCAAGGCAACCACAAGTACCGGAGAGCATGCAAGATCTTAAATAACATATAAGATAGATTGATAATCAACTTGACATAGTATTCAATATTCATCGGATCCCAACAAACACAACACCGATTACATCATATGGATCTCAATCATGTAAGGCAGCTCATGAGATCATTGTATTGAAGTACATGGGAGAGAGAGTACCAACTAGCTACAGCTAGAACCCGTAGTCCATGGGGGAACTACTCACAAACCATCATGGAGTCGAAGTGGAAGCGGCGTGGTCGATGGAGATGGCTCCGGGGGTCAATCCCCGTCCCGGCAGGGTGCCAGAACAGGAACTTCTGACCCCCGAAACTTGGTTTCGGATGGCGGCGGAGCTCTGGAACTTTTCTGGGAAATCGTCGATTGTTTCGTGAGTTTTAGGTCAGGGGCAATATATAGTCCAAAGGGCGTCGCGAGGCGGTGACCGAGGAGACGACACCACCCCAGGGCGCCGGGCAAGGCCCAACCGCGCCCTGCCCACGTGTGGGGCCCTCGGGCCTCCCCCGGACTTGTCCTTCTGGCCCATGGAGTCTTCTGGTAAAATAGGGGCCTCCGTAAATTTTCGTCCAATTCCGAGAATATTTCCAGACTAGCTTTTCTGGAATACAAAAACAGCAGAAAACAGGAACTGGCACTGTGGCATCTTGTTAATAGGTTAGTCCCAAAAAATGTATAAAAGTGATACAAAGTAGATGCAAAACATGTAGCAATTGGTATAAAACAAGCATGGAACATCAAAAATTATAGATACGTTTGAGACGTATCAGCATCCCCAAGCTTAGTTCCTACTCGTCCTCGAGTAGGTAAACGATAAAAACAAAATAATTTTTGAGGTGACATGCTACTATCATAATCTTGATCATATAATATTGCAAGGCACATGTAAATGAATGAAGTGATCCAAGTCAATGGTCTATAATTTGCTACCAAATAGATAATGAGTAAACAATGAATCACACAAGCTAAACGTTTTCATGAATAGTACTTTCGAGACAAGCATCAAACAGTTTTGCATAAGTGTTAACTCATAAAGCAATAGTTTCTAATAAAAGGTATTTAATCAACACAAAGGAAGAATTAAGTTTCAGCATTTGCTTCAACTTTCAACATATTTATCTCATGGATATCGTCAACACAAAGTAGTATAACAAGTCCAATACATTGCATATAACGCATGTTGTAACAAAGTTGACACTAGTGTTTGCTTGTGGAAGACAGAAAGAATAGGAAAACTGACTCAACATAAAAGTAAAAGAAAGGCCCTTCGCAGAGGGAAGCAGGGATTAAATCATGTGCTAGAGCTTTTAAGTTTTTGAAAGCATATAGAGATTGCATAAAATATTTGATACTCCTCCCAACCTTGCTAACACAAGCCATGGCTAACCGAATCCTCGGGTGCCTTCCATCAATCACATACCATGGAGGAGTATCTATTTTTGAGAGTGTTTGTTAATTGTCAACGAATGGTAGCGGGTGAGAACAGTATTCTACCTGTCGAACGGACTTTTAAGAGCGGCTCCCATGAAGGACGTTATTTCTACCAGCAAGGCAGATCATCCCTCTTTCTCTTTGGTTTACACACATTCAGGTATTTCACTGTTTGTCATTGCTTACTGATGAATCAGGGCAAAAGTGTGAAGAGAATTAATTGGTTAAAGTTGTAATTAATTGGGACTGGGCACCCCGTTGCCAGCTCTTTTTGCAAGTTATTGGATAAGCGGATGTATATGCCACTAGTCCAGGTGTAAAAGTCCATTGACAACCAGAATAAAGAATAACCACACTAATTCCTCATGAGCTAGTAAACATTGACACAAAAAGGGAATAATAACATTTTGAATAATTTAAAGGTAGCACATGAAAAATTTACTTGGAGTGGCAAGGAAATACCACATATAGGTAGTTATGGTGGACACAAATGGCATGGATTTTGGCTCAAGGATTTGGATGCACGAGAAGCATTCCCTCTCAGTACAGAGTTTAGGCTAGCAAGGTTATGTAAGCAAACAAGAATATCAACCCGTACACCAAGTTTTATATGACAAACATATTGCAAACGTTATAAGACTTCATACCGTCTTCCTTGTTAACCAAACCCTGTTATTAGAAAATATCTAGACCTTAGAGATACCACCGATGCAAACCAAATTTTCAACAAGCTTTACGGTAGTTCTTCACTAATAGGCTTAACTCATATGATGCACAATTTAATCATGATCTACTTGTTAACTCAAAACAATTGACAAGCATCAAGTTATCCATTTTAGTGATCTACAAGATTAAGCAAGTTTTTCCTTATACCAATTACCACATGCAACATTTTCTGAACCAACCAAACACCAATCAATTTATTTAATCAACTCTCCAAACAAATATAAGTGAAGCAAGAGAGTACTTTCTACAAAAGAAAGCTAATAGCTCTGACAAGAGATACATGAAAACAAGAGCTAAAAGCTGAACAGCGCTAGATATGAATACTCAACAAATATAAGTGAAGAATAGGAGTATTCTCATGAAAAAGCGGAGCGTGTCTCTCTCCCAATCAAGAATGCTAGGGTCCAGTCAAGCTTTATTGAAAATAAAATGCAATACTGAAAATAAAAAGCACACAGACGCTCCAAGAAAAGCACATATGATGTGAAAGAATTAAAATATAGTTTCACTAGAGATGACCTGATAATTTTGACGATGAAGAAGGGGATGCCTTGGGCATCCCCAAGCTTAGACGCTTGAGTCTTCTTGAAATATGCTGGGGAGATCCATGGGAGCCTCCCCAAGCTTAAGCTCTTCACTCTTCTTGATCCTATTATATCATCCTTCTCTCTTGACCCTTGAAAACTTCCGTCACACCAAACTCAAAGTAGATCTCATTAGAGGGTTAGTGCATAATCAAAAATTCACATGTTCTGTAAAGACGCAATATGATTTGTTACTTTAAACATTAGCTACAGCCACTGATGTTATGTGAAGCTCTTCCACCCAAAAAAGAATTTCACTCAACACTAGTAAAAGAGAGAATGCGAAAAATAAAAAGGCATAATCTGTCTAAAACAGAACAGTCCGCAAAGACGAATTTTTTCGAGGCACTTACGACGCTCAGATCGAGAAACTCTGAACTAATGAAAGTTTCAGACATTCATAAATATTACGCACAAAATTTTCAGATTTAATTAACAATCTGGTGATTTTAGGAATTTCGTACAGTGAACAGCAAAAATCTGTTTCTGCGCAGCAATCAAAATTAAGCATCATCTTAACATTAGAGGCTACTCTTGGCACAACAATGCGAGAAAATAAAGATACAAAGGAGTTGCTACAGAAGTAAACAAACTCCTTGACTCAATAAAAGAAAAATTGCAGAAAAATAAAATGGGTTGCCTCCCATAAGCGCTTTTCTTTAATGCCTTTTAGCTAGGCTTGATAGTTTTAAAGATGCTCACATAAAAATAGAAAATGAAGCAAAAGGAGCATCAAGAAGCAAATTCGAAACACATTTAAGTCTAACCCACTTCCTATGCATAGGAATCTTGTACACAAATAAATTCATAAAGAACAAAGTGACAAGCATAGGAAGATAAAATAAGAATAACTTCAGAACTTTCAGCATGAGAGGTGTTTTAGTACCATGAAAATTTCTACAACCATATTTTCCTCTCTCATAATAATTTTCAGTAGCATCATGAACAAACTCAACAATATAACTATCACATAAAGCATGCTTTTCATGATCTACAAACACATAATTCTTATCAAGCTCAAAAATAGTGGGATTAAAACTTTCAAACCCACTTTTAACAATTTTATAATAAGATGATTGATCATTCTCAAGAGGTATGGGACTCCATCTAGATAAAGTCAAGACCTCTCCAATCCCATTTTCATTAGTAGTACAATTAATATTATCAACCAATATAGGACCATCATCTAGAGCTTTATCATAAACATTTTCTAAGCAAACTTTCTCATTACCATGCATTTCGAAATTAGGCACAAATAAAGGATTATCATAAGATTTATCAAAATAGCATGGATTATCATAAATATCAGTAGCATAATCATTTCCACAAGTTTTACTCATAGGGAATATTTCAAGAGAATCCACAGGAACATAACATTCATCCTCCTTTGGTAAGCATGGAGGGCAATCAAATAGTGTAAGAGATAAAGAGTTACTCTCATTAGAAGGTAGGCATGGGTAGCTACTCCATTCTTCCTCCTTTTGTTCATCACTCTCCTCCTCTTTTTCATCCAATGAGCTTTCAGCTTCAGCAGTAGTTTCTTCTTCTACAGGTTCCTGCAAATTGTGAGTGCATTCTTGTGCATTAATGAGTCTCTCTTTATAATCAATGATATAACAATTATTGCTGAAATTTTCTAGGCAATAATCAAGAATAAAAGAGACCGTTTCTTTAAGTTTATTACAAGCAACACAGGTTTCATAATTTTTAGCCATGAAGGAGTCTATTTCAGAAGCTCCCATAAGTAAAACAAATTGTTCTACTTCTTCAACTCCCAAATGAATATAGTTATTCCAATGATAGTTCATAATTAAAACTTCTTCACTAAAGCCACATTGGAATTTAAGATGTTTAGTATCTTGTTCAGAGCAACAATTTATATCATGGCGTTCCAGCAAAATTTCAGCAATTTGATTTAACTTTTTTAACATGCCTCTCATGATTTTACCCTCTCTTGATTCTCTATACTTTATATATAATTCTTTAGCTTCCATAAACATAGAGGTTCTAGCATGTTCTTCCATAGCAACAGTTTTTTTAGATTTTCGGTTTTTAAATTTTTATGGATTTTCGGGTATATAAGAAAAATAAAACTAACAAAAATAAACTAAACAAAAGTAAACTAAACAAAACAAACTAAACAGAAATAAACTAAGCAAAATAAAACTAGACAAAAGTAAACTAGACAAAACAAAATAAAATAAAAACAGAGAGAGAGGTAGAGTACTCCCCAGGTGAACTTATGAGTAGAGCTATGCTCCCCGGCAACGGCGCCAGAAAATAGTCTTGATAACCCACAAGTATAGGGGATCGCAACAGTCTTCGAGGGAAGTAAAACCCAAATTTATTGATTCGACACAAGGGAGACAAAGAATACTTATAAGCCTTAACAGCGGAGTTGTCAATTCAGCTGCACCTGGAAAAGCACTAGTAACAGGGGTGATGTGAAAGCAGCAGTAATATGAGAGCAGTAGTAGCAGTAGCACAGAATCAATGGCACCAGAAAATAGTTGCTTGCGTGGAGTTGACGGAAAAGCAATGATGATGACAGATGGACCGGGGTTCCCAGCTATCTACACTAGTGGTAACTCTCCAATAACAAGTGTTGGGTGAACAAATTACAGTTGGGCAATTGACAGAATATTGAGCGCATGACAATGCATATATATGACATGATGACTACTATGATATTTAATTGGGCATTACGACAAAATACATAGACCGTTATCCAACAGCGTCTATGACTAATAATCCACCGCCGGGTTGTCATCCGAGTTCCCCGTTGGTATTAAGTTGCAAGCAACGGATAATTGCATGATCAAGGTAACCACAAGTACCGGAGAGCATGCAAGATCTTAAATAACATATAAGATAGATTGATAATCAACTTGACATAGTATTCAATATTCATCGGATCCCAACAAACACAACACCGATTACATCATATGGATCTCAATCATGTAAGGCAGCTCATGAGATCATTGTATTGAAGTACATGGGAGAGAGAGTACCAACTAGCTACAGCTAGAACCCGTAGTCCATGGGGGAACTACTCACAAACCATCATGGAGTCGAAGTGGAAGCGGCGTGGTCGATGGAGATGGCTCCGGGGGTCAATCCCCGTCCCGGCAGGGTGCCAGAACAGGAACTTCTGACCCCCGAAACTTGGTTTCGGATGGCGGCGGAGCTCTGGAACTTTTCTGGGGAAATCGTCGATCGTTTCGTGAGTTTTAGGTCAGGGGCAATATATAGTCCAAAGGGCGTCGCGAGGCGGTGACCGAGGAGACGACACCACCCCAGGGCGCCGGGCAAGGCCCAACCGCGCCCTGCCCACGTGTGGGGCCCTCGGGCCTCCCCGGACTTGTCCTTCTGGCCCATGGAGTCTTCTGGTAAAATAGGGCCTCCGTAAATTTTCGTCCAATTCCGAGAATATTTCCAGACTAGCTTTTCTGAAATACAAAAACAGCAGAAAACAGGAACTGGCACTGTGGCATCTTGTTAATAGGTTAGTCCCAAAAAATGTATAAAAGTGATATAAAGTAGATGCAAAACATGTAGCAATTGGTATAAAACAAGCATGGAACGTCAAAAATTATAGATACGTTTGAGACGTATCATAAACCTATGGATGCATTGTCTCCAAAGTACTATTCATGAAAAGTTTAGCTTGTATGATTCAGTGTTTACTCATTATCTATTTGGTAGCAAATTATAGACCATTGACTTGGATCACTTCATTCACTCACATGTGCCTTACAATACTATTTGATCAAGATTATGATGGTAGCATGTCACTTCAATTTTTTTTTATCGTTTACCTACTCGAGGAGGAGTAGGAACTAAGCTTGGGGATGCTGATACATCTCAAACGTATCTATAATTTTAGATGTTCCATGTTGATATTATACCAATTGTTACATGTTTTGCATCCACTTCATATCATTTTTATAAAAAATTTGGGACTAACCTATTAACAAGATGCCACAGTGCCAGTTCCTGTTTTCTGCTGTTTTTGTATTCCAGAAAAGCTGTTCTGGAAATATTCTCAGAATTGGACGAAAATCAACGGAGGTCCTTATTTCACCGACACGTACACGGAGTCCAAAGGGGAGACGGAGGAGCGCCAGGAGGTGGCCACACAAGGGCTCGGCGTGGGCCCACCTCCTGCCGCGCCGAGGGTGCACGTGGGCCCCTCGGGTGCCCTCAGCCGCCGCCCTTTCGCCTATTTATTCCCCCCGACGCGAAAACCCTAAATACCAGTGTCATATTCCAAGAAAAGTTCTGTAGCTCCGCCGCCATCGAAAACAAGTTTCGGGGGTCAGAAGTTCCTGTTCCGCCATGGATTGACCCCCGGAGCCTTCTCCATCGACGCCACCGCCTCCATCATGCTCCGTGAGTAGTTCCCCCATGGACTACGGGTTCTAGCAGTAGCTAGTTGGTACTCTCTCTCCCATGTACTTCAATACAATGATCTCATGAGCTGCCTTACATGATTGAGATCCATATGATGTAATCGGTGTTGTGTTTGTTGGGATCTGATGAATTGTTACATTATGGTCAGTCTATTCATTAAAGTTTGTGAGTTATTGTTGCTGCAATCTTGTTGTGTTTAATGCTTGTCACTAGTGCACGAGTGGCATGATCTTAGATTTAAGCTCTATAATTGTTGCTTAGATTGTATCTACAAGTTGTATACACATGTCTTTGTCCGGAACTCGAGGCCCCGGAGTGACAGCAACTGGGATAACCGGAGGGGATGGTTTTGATATGAGGATCACATGTTTTCACCAAGTGTTAATGCTTTGCTACGGTGCTCTATTAAAAGGAGTACCTTAATTACCAGTAGTTTCCCTTGAGGCCCCGCTGCAAACGGGCTGGTAGGACAAAAGATGTTATGCAAGTTTCTCATCGCGAGCACGTATGACTATATATGGAAAACATGCCTACATGATTAATAGACTGGATGTTATGTCTTAATGCTATTTCAATTATGTCAATTGCACAACTGTAATTTGTTCACCCAACACTTGTTCTTGGAGAGTTACCACTAGCGTAGATAGCTAGGAACCCCGGTCTATCTGTAATCATCATTGCTTTTCCGTCAACCCCACACAAACAACTATTTTCTGGTGCCATTGCTTCTGTGTTACTCTTACTATTGCTCTCATATTATTGCTGCTTTCACATCACCCCTGTTACTATTGCTTTTCCAGGTGCAGCTGAATTGACAACTCCGCTGTTAAGGCTTATAAGTATTCTTTGTCTCCCCTTGTGTCGAATCAATAAATTTGGTTTTTACTTCCCTCGAAAACTGTTTCGATCCCCCATACTTGTGGGTCATGAACCGTCAAGGGCAGGGGCAGAGACAGGGGGCTAGCAGGGGTCAGACCCCCCCCCCCCAATGGCTCGTCCCCCCAACTATTGTATACGTATACTTCAGCATGTAGTTTCAGTATATATACACTGCATGAGTAAAAACTCCGTTCGTGCAAAATTGCGTAGTCAATATCAAAGCCCAACTGCCCAAAGCAGCAATGATCCAAGCAGTAGCGCGCACAGAACCCAGCAAGCTTGGTCCATATACCTGACTCGCTAGGCCATAAATCGTGGCATCGTGCCCTTCTCACCCATCTCCTCTCGCCTCGGCGCCTCGCACATCGATCTCGTACTCCTCCCGGCCGCCGACCCGGAAGACTTGTACATCAGCTGACTGGCGGCGTATACGGCAACGCCACTCCTCGTCGTTGCCTGCTGGTTGCTGTAGGTCCGCATCACAATCCCTTCATCCCGTCACTTGATTATTGGTCTATCTAAGGTACACAATGCAATACTTGTGATGTGCATCTGCTAATCGTATATAGATCCCCTTTTGTTTCAATTTTTCTAGTTCCGTTAGTCATCAACAAAGAAAAATAAAATAATGGATTGATTTTTCACGCTAATTGTGTAATTCTTGAATTTTGCCTCGTGCTGAAATTTAAGACATAATCTTCAACACAGATCTACGGAGTATATCTGAAATTATAAAATGTAGCTATTTGACAATTGAGATAATTAATATACATGTATTGGCTTTGCCAACGATATGTTGATATCTTAGTAAGATGACCGGGTGGTTTCTCTAGTAAAAATCGACAAGGCGAGCTCGTTTGCCAAGAAAAACCGTATGTTGATATACCATTTTTTTGGGTTTGATATCTTGATAAACAATACAGCACAAGCGACCATCACAATCTCGCCCCCCCCCCCCCAATACCGAAATCCTGTCTCCGCCCCTGATCAAGGGTGCCATGGTTGCTCGCCGCCAGATCTGGGTCTATGAGGGATTCGGCCACCACGAACTCCGGTGGCCCCCAAGGCGGTGGGTTGTGCTGGAGGATGCCTTTATTAGAGGGCGTGTCGGGAGGCGGTCGTGGAGCGAGCTCGTCGCCTGCTCCGCTCTTGTGTTTTGCTGGGAGGTGCGGTCGTCATGGCCACGGTGGGCCCATCCAGAGGCATATACTTGCACTAGGCAACAAACCAAAAGCTGACAGAGGCACCAACTTTTCATGTGTATGCATGCAAGATTCGTCTCCCTTTGAGAAAAGCATCGTTTTGATGGTTTGGTCAGGTGATTAAGCGTTGGGCCCTCAAAGGATTAGCGCTAATCTTCTAGAAAATTATTCGCAAGTAAATTTAGTACATCGCTGAGCCCTACGTCGCAGAGATTTAACGGATAGAGACAAAAAACGGGTCAACAGCAACATCCACCCTTTGTTAGGATATCGGCGCTGATCCAACGACAGCCCGTGGGTGCGTACGCACCACCATGGGTAGTGATTCCACACTCCTTAATGGGTATATTCAAACTCCATGGCCTCCCTTTTGTGATGGTTATTGACAGGGACAGAGTGTTCACAAGTACACTATGGCAAAACCTATTTAAATCATTGGGAGTTAAGCTACATTTCAGCACCTCTTACCATACTCAAACTGATGGGCAAACAAAGAGGGTCAATCAGTTCCATGAAATATATTTGAGATGTATGGCTTTCCAAAATCTAAGGAAAAGGTACAGTTGGCTTGCCTTAGCTGAATGGTGGTACAATACATGCTTCCACACAACTCTGCAAAGGTCTCCCTTCAAGGCATTGTATGGCAGAGATCCCCCACAACTGCTGCAACACACATGTCTCACCTTGCTGGTAGTGTAGGCAAAAATTCTGCTGCATTACTACAAGATATATCTCAAGCAAAACTTGCTCAAAGCACAAAAAAGAATGAAATTGTTTGCTAACAAAGACAAGAAAGAAAGAGAATTCCAGGTTGGTGGCATGGTTTAGTTGAACTACAACCCTATAGGCATACTTCACTCAGTATCCACTTGTGCCTCAAGTTGCGCTCCAAGTATTATGGCCCCTCAAGATTATCCAGAGAATTGGAGCAGTTTCATAAAAGCTCCTCCTAACTGAAGGCTATCAACTTCATCCATTCCTCCATGTAATGAAGAAGCATTTAGGACCACTAGTTGTTCCTCCACCACATTTACCAGTGATCAATCTTGATGGTACTATTCTCTTGGTGCCTGAGAAGTTACTGGAAAGAAAGCTAGTCCCTAGAGTGCAAGGTGACATTAGAATACATGTGGTGCAATAGCTTATCAAATGGATAAACATTCCAGAAGAAATGCAACTTGGGAAGATGCAGCGTTCATACAGAAGGCTTTCCCAAATTTCTAGCCTTGAGTACAAGTCTGGTCTCAAGCCGGGGGAATTGTCAGGACCAGCTGAAACTGACGAAGTGTTTATCAAGATTCAGTTAGCGGTAGCAATACCGGATCTTTTCACAGTCGTCCATCCCCAGATCTACGACCCTCCTCGTAACTTACCGCTTTGCGTCAAGTGAGCTAGGTGTCCCGTCCATCCGCAGATCTATGGTTGAGAAGCTCCGGAGCGTCGCTGTTTGAACCTGCTTTACAGGTGGCACTTTACCCGCGCTCAACCACTCTCTTCCTTGTCGCTTTGCTCCTCCTTTGTAATTTATGTCGTATCGTCTTGTAATAGAGACATTGATAGAACTAGGGTTTATCCCCTTATCGCCGCCTCTGTTCGGGGTTGGCTAGTATCTGTCTTGTAATCGAACCTATTGAATTAAAGGTTCGTCCGAAATCGAAGTCAAATTGCTTTCAGTTTTACCTTTTCATTTCTGAATCTGTTGAGTTGCAGGCAACTGCTTGTCAGATACCAATGAAATTAGGGTTTGAATCTACGTGAGCTACCATCTATTGCTCTGTTTATCGGTGGTGTCGCTTATATTTTATACTGAGACTACAGGGTGAGACATTTATATAAACTTGAAATTTCAGATACTTCAATCTATTTATATATAGGACTCGTGACTTGTTAAACAAGCCACAATAATTAATAGCCAGTTATCGAGTCTTTGTTAAATAAATAGGTTCCAAACACGCATGTGTTAGTCATGTGCCGAGTTTACATACACAATCAAAGGTTTTAACAATTCATAGATCCAATCCTATAGATAACCCGGCATTACCCTCTACTCTGTTCCCGGTATAATTCTAACATCTCTACTATATAATATGGCTTCAGGTGATGGTATGTTTTATAAATTTTCAATTTTACCCTTACATTACTAGGCCAAGTTAGAAAATATTACACCTCTGCCACGGCCAAGTGAACTTACCGGTTCGCTATTCTATCCCCTGAACTCGACTGCCGCACCTCTCCTCCCCACGCCAATCCCCCTCGTCCTCCCCTCCCAGATCTTTGATCTGGCTGCGAGGCAGCCTCCTCCTCTTGATCTCGGCCCAGCCATGGCGGAACTGTCGCCGACGGAAGGGCGTTCCCGTACACCCGGCCCATGCTGCCAAGCACCTTACAACTCAGAGGCAGGCGGAGTGAGGCGATGAGCCGGTGCTTGCCGGTGGAGAAGGCAAGCCAGAATCAGGAGCTGGGCGGAGGTGACGGTGGGTGATAACCCACAAGTATAGGGATCGCGTGTAGCCTTTTCGATAAGTAAGAGTGTCGAACCCAACGAGGAGCTAAAGGTAGGATTAGTATTCTCTCCAGCTCTATCAACCACTGATACAACTCTACGCACACTAAACGTTTGCATTATCTAGAAAATAAAACTAGACTAACAATACGGGTATTAGAGATAGTTTTGCGAGATAATAAATATAAGAAAGTAAATGCTAGTGCTGCAGCAATAAAGTACACTAAGTAACCATAAACTAACAGTACCATGAGTGTGGAAAAGTGGTGGTAGTTGTGATGGCTTTGTCCAAAATTAATTAGTGAAGAAATTTGGTTCATTGTCTTCGATGCAGTTTTCTATGTGGGAGAGGCTAAATATATGTGCACTCAACTACTTGTGATTACACATACTATATGATTGGATTGTTAGCAAACATCCGTAAATACTAACAATGCATTAAGGTTTCCCCAACCATAGCCTTAAGTTCATGGTCCTCTTACTCCCATACGTGCAACTAACCGGTTCGAGTCCTCAGGTTTCTGTCACTCCGGCAGCCCTACCCCCTTCCTTTGCACATACTACTAACCCCAAGATGTTGATCCATGCGCGCACAAATATAATGGAGACCAAAGGACAGTACCATATCAACATGCAACTCTAATGAACCTCATACATTCAACAAAGCAATCAAAAGACAAATAAACTACACAAACATGACATAGATCACAGGATAATATTTTATAGCATCAAACACCATGTTTACATAGAGCGTACAGAGGTTTGTGGGAGGATGAACAACTGTATACAAGGAGGAATTGGTGGTGGAGATGGCGGTGAAGACGGCGGAGAGGGCAGCGAGGAGCGCAGGGCGGCGGCGGCGCCGGCGGTGGCGTGGGGAACTCCTCCCGCGCCGCCGGCATCATGGGGGCGCCGCCCCTTAGCCCCCTTCCTTCATGGCTTCTTGGGAGCCCTCCCCCATGGAGATGAGGTCCATGGGGGAGGCAAAAACGTGGCTTTGGTGGCTGGAAATTCGTGGGTATGGGGTGTTGGCCACGACCTAGGTTTCCTCCTTTATATAGCTTCTCGGATTCCCGTCATCCCATCTAGGGTTGCAGTGGGACGGCGATATCTGGAGCGTCCGGACTCCGATTGGGCCGAATTGTAAGACTAGATCGTTCGGCAGAAAATTCCGTGAAACTTTCGCGACTAGACTTTTTCCATTGGACGTTGTCTTCTGTCCGTAACGTGACCATCTCCGAAAAACGTTTCCAGACAGATTTCAAGAAAGTCCCAATTTGACTCCAACAAGGTTTACTCTTGTATTTTTGATAATTCCTACACATCAAATAGTAAAACAAGAACATTGTGCACTTTTGCAACTATTAATAGGTTAGTCCATATAAATCATAAACTTATTATAAAAACAAGTGTCAAAAGCATAAAAGTAGCATGAAACAATCAAAAATATAGATACGTTTTGGATGTATCAACATCCCCAAGCTTAGTTCCTACTCGTCCTCGAGTAGGTAAACGATAACAAAATAATTTTTGATTGTAAATGCTAACAATTGTATGACAAATGATGTAAGGATAATGAAACTTAGTACTTATGTTACCTAATGAATAGATATCAACGAACTAAGAGTTCATAGTATTAAATTTATAAACATCAACAAGATTGTAATGATCATAATAAAGCATAGTAGAGTAGTATGTCGCTTGCCCTTTATAGTGGAGCAAAACATAAATGCTAGAGCACCCCTGAAGTTTAAGCGAAGACTAGATATAAAGAAATCAAAGATAAAAGCATCAAAGTTATACCGCAGTTAACCGTATTCTGGGACAAGCACATTACACTAAGAATGACCGTTATGCTCTCGAAGAAGTGCTCAAAGAAAGGATGGTGACTCAACATTAAAATAAAAGATTGGCCCTTCGCAGAGGGAAGCAAAGATTAACATGTGCTAGAGCTTTTTTTTTTAAACAGAAGTAAAAATGTTTTGAGAAGTGGTTATTCTTGTCAACGAATTAGTAATAGAGTCTTGTTATCTTCCATACTAAATAAGTTGAGAGCGGTTCCGAGTTATTGATATTAGGCATTTATAGCATGCACTTTTATATAGTATGACACTACTCCCAACCTTTGCTTACACAACCCATGGCTAACCGAATCCTCGGGTGCCTGCCAACAATCGCATACCATGGAGGAGTGCCTATTTATTTTACTTTTTAGATGTTATAATGGTCTAACCAGCTCTTTCCAAAATTAATGACAAGTAGATGAAGCATGCAAGTCGGAGACTTAATTTAGTATGGAAGATAACAAACCCAACTACTACGTCCTCATGAGCTAAAAACAGTGTCACAAAATGAGAAGCATTTTGAAGGTTTTAAAGGTAGCACATGAAAATTTACTTGGAATGGTTTGAAATACCATGCATAGGAATTTATGGTGGACTCTTTGGAGTAACTTGGCTTTAGGGATTTGGATGCACGAGCAGCATTCCCGCTCAGTACAAGTGAAGGCTAGCAATAGACTGGGAAGCGATAATCAAGAGAGCAATAACCGTCATAATCATACTTGCGACAGAATAAAATTAACGGAGGCATAAAAATGATACTAAAACTCTGAGGCAAAATAGATCATCAAGTCTTAATTGACTTTTAATTTTCAGTCATAAAATGTGTGAGCATGTGCCAACTTGATTCAAGTAAATCATTCAGAGGAGGATACCACAATACCATACCATCTTATGAACAATACAATGCATGTCAATCATAAAAATAACATAATAGACACTATTAGCTAGTTGAGACTAACCATAAGAAAACATAAACTACTAAACAATATCATTCACACATCATTTTTAAGTTTCAACAAATAATCCATTAACCAGGTAAACTTTTGAAAACAGAGGATAAATAAAAGATGTGACGATCAACTTATTAATGTAACCGGTGTTTGATGCTAAGATAAATAAATAATATGATACATACGCTCCAAGTTTAGTCAAGTTCCTATGTTGCTCAAAAAACAAAGTTTAAAGCTTTGCAAACCGAGGGTTATTGATGAAGAGGGATGCGGGGACATCCCCTAGCTTATGGCTTTGGCCATTCTTCAATATTTCCCAGTTTGGTGTTCCTTCATTTTCTGTGAAAAAACTTCAACACAAAAACTTTCTCATTCTTTTATGCGGTTAAACATTAGTGCAATACATAATATTTCCAAAGTGCTGCTATTAAACCAAATCAAATTTTGTTTTTAAGTTACAGAAAGGTTGCTTAAATGGCCAACTTCTAAATAAAAGGTAAGAACCATTAAGAATCAAATGAAAACGCAAAGAGGCCACTCTTGCAACAAAAGTCGGAATCTGTCCAGAAAAACAGCAGCTGGCAAACGTAATTTTTAGGTACTGTTAAACATGTCCAAAATTTTAGCCAATTTTTGTACATGCAGAGGATTCGGTGATACAACATCAGTAAATTTACGTGATTTTTAGAGTTTCCAGTAAAATATGAAAAATCGCTCAATGAGCAGTAGATGCTGAAAACAGAAAATCACTTTTTACAAATGTATCAACTAAGCCAAATGGGTAAAACTTGATACTTTATTTTTGATAAACTAAGAGACCAGAGGCTAAACAAGACCTAAACATGCTAGCTACAGCAAGGAACACTCTAAATAAAAATCAAAAGTAAAAAACCAAATAAAATCAAAATAAAGAACCAAACAAAGAAGCAAAACAAAAGAAAATATTTTTGTTGTTTTGAATTTATAAGAGAAAGTAAAGAAGCAATAAAAACCAAATAAAGAGCCTAATAAAACTAAAGAAGGTAAAACCAAGACATATAAAAACAATTATAATACAAGTTAAGACAATACATATCATGTGGACGGGTAATATAGAGTATGAACGAGACAACCTCATGTTAGTTGATGAATAGGGGGATGACTCGGGCATCCCCAAGCTTAGATGATTGGATCTTCTTGAATATGTTCTTGGGATGCACCTACACATCCCCAAGCTTGAGCTCTTGCGCCTTCTTATTCATCTCATATCACCATATTGATTAGATCTTATAAGCTACATCCACATAAAACTTCACAAAACTCATTAGTAGGGTTAGTACTCATTAAATAAAACCCACTCATGTTCAAGCATTGGCAAGTTTAATTTAACATTACCTACTATATACTAACCAATTTATAACATTTACTGATCAAATAAAGATTATAAACATTGAGTATAAGCACAATACTAAATAAGCATAACAATCTGTCAAAACTGAACAGTCTGTAAAGATGACACTTAACGAGATAGCTACGTAGCTCAAATGGAAAAACTCAAAACTAATGAAAGACAGATAATAATCTCAGGTTTATGCACAAAACTTTTCAGGACAAAATACTATTCTGAGATTTATCAAGATTTTATTTATAGAGAAGCACATAAATCTGTCTAAACTAAACAGTCAGTAAAGATCGAATTTTTTGGGACAGCTACCTAACTCAAATCAGAAAAGTCAAAACTAATGAAAGAAAGATAATAAGCATTACTTTTAACTCAAAAAATTTCAAATCAAGATTACGTTCTGGTGATTTTAAATGTTTTATACGGTGGAGCACAGAAAATCTGTTTCTGGACAGCAAAGCAAAACTATCAACTTTCAATTAACTAGAGACTACAATTAGCATTTTATTTTTATGTACAGAGGTATATACACAATTTACAATATTTACATGTTTTTGGTTGAGAAGCTTCCATGGAAAGATTTACTTTGATTTCATAGGCATGAACACAAGTGTTCATGGTCGACCCCCACTTAACCATTGCTCATCTTTCCAATCACTCTCTTTTTTGGAAACGTTTTTAGATAACAAGTACAACTAATTTTTTTTATAATTCGTATTCCCTATCCATACTAAGATAGAAAACAACTTAAAACTGAAAATAAAAATTATTTAGAGATAAAGCAAACAACTGCACACAAGAATATTCCCCTACGCTATGGCTCCCCGGCAACGGCGCCAGAAAAGGTCTTGATAACCCACAAGTATAGGGGATCGCGTGTAGCCTTTTCGATAAGTAAGAGTGTCGAACCCAACGAGGAGCTAAAGGTAGGATTAGTGTTCTCTCAAGCTCTATCAACCACTGACACAAATCTACGCACACTAAACCTTTGCATTATCTAGGAAATAAAACTAGACTAACAATACGGGTATGAGAGATAGTTTTGCGAGATAATAAATACAAGAAAGTAAATGCTAGTGCTGCAATAATAAAGTACACTAAGTAACCATAAACTAACAGTACCATGAGTGTGGAAAAGTGGTGGTAGTTGTGATGGCTTTGTCCAAAATTAATTAGTGAAGAAATTTGGTTCATTGTCTTCGATGCAGTTTTCTATGTGGGAGAGGCTAAATATATGTGCACTCAACTACTTGTGATTACACATACTATATGATTGGATTGTTAGCAAACATCCGTAAATACTAACAATGCATTAAGGTTTCCCCAACCATAGCCTTAAGTTCATGGTCCTCTTACTCTCGTACGTGCAACTAACCGGTCGAGTCCTCAGGTTTCTGTCACTCCGGCAGCCCTACCCCCTTCCTTTGCACATACTACTAACCCCAAGATGTTGATCCATGCGCGCACAAATATAATGGACACCAAAGGACAATACCATATCAACATGCAACTCTAATGAACCTCATACATTCAACAAAGCAATCAAAAGACAAATAAACTACACAAACATGACATAGATCATAGGATAATATTTTATAGCATCAAACACCATGTTTACATAGAGCGGTAGGAGATTTGTGGGAGGATGAACCACTGTATACAAGGACGAATTGGCGGTGGAGATGGCGGTGAAGACGGCGGAGAGGGCAGCGAGGAGCGCAGGGTGGCGGCGGCGCCGGCGATGGCGCGGGGAACTCCTCCCGCGCCGCCGGCATTATGGAGGAGCGCCGTCCCTTAGCCCCCTTCCTTCATGGCTTCTTGGGAGCCCTCCCCATGGAGATGAGGTCCATGGGGAGGCAAAAACGTGGCTTTGGTGGCTGGAAATTCGTGGGTATAGGGTGTTGGCCACGACCTAGGTTTCCTCCATTTAGAGCATCTCCAGCAGACGCCGGAAACGGAGCGCGCGCGCCATATAACCGATTTTTCCCGCGCGCGGGGCCATTTCGCGCGCTCCAGCAGACGCGGGGAAAAAGCGCGCGCTCGGAAAATGGAAGCGCGCGCTGGCCAACGCGGTAGGTTTCGCGTTAAATAACCCGCCCCGCGGCCAGCGCGCGCTCACTCCACGCGTCCCCTCCTCTCTCCCCAACCGCTTTTTCCCCTCCCACCACCGCTCGCGCCACCGCACGGATTCCGCCGTCGCCGCGCCACGCCCGCGTTGTCGCCACCATGCCGCCGCGCCGGAGGAACCAGTCCGGCTACCGCGGCGTCGCGCGCGGCCCAACGGCACCTTCTACGCGGAGATTCGCGCCGGCGACGAGCGGATCTCGCTCGGGACGTTCGAGACGGCGCACGAGGCTGCCCGCGCGTACGACGCAGCGGCGTGGCGCCTCGGCCGCTCCCGCCGGCAGATGAACTTCACGGACGCCCGCACCGTCAAACAGGCGCAGGATCTGGCGCCGCCGCGCACGCCTCGTCACCGCCGAGGACCGGGCCGCCGACCGCGAGCTCCAGGCCCGCCTGCTGGTCGCGCATCGGGACGAGCAACTCGTGGCGGAGTATCGCCGGCGCACCCGGAAGAAGCCGCCGCCGAGGCGCAGGCCTTGGCAACCTTCGCGCTGAGCGGGCGGAGCGAAGGCACGCGCGGGCGTAGGAGCGGGCGATGCGGCGGAGGCGCAAAGCCGAGGCAGAGGCGCAGCTCAACAACACCACCTGGGGCGAAGAAGACCCAGGTGGGAGCATCTCTTCTCCGAAATCTCCGATACGTCGGACTCGGACTCCGACTTGGACGAGTTCGACTTTTAGATGTTTAGTTCTAGTTTAATCGAGTCTGTTTAGTTTAATCGAGTCTGTTTTAGTCAACGAACGAGTCTGTTTATAGTAATAAATTTTTATTTCTAGTCTACATTTCGATCTGAATTTTCATCTGAACTTCATCTGAAGTTGTTTGCGCTGGGCGCGGCGCGCTGGGATTTTAGCGCCTCTGCTGGAGCTATACTTTTTTACGGCCACGCCGCGCTAATTTTAGCGCTGTTGCTAAAGCAAAACAGGCGCTGCGCGCGCAAAAAACGCAATTCTGGCGCCGCAAAAAAATTTTAGCGCGCCGGCGCCTAGCGCTGCTGCTGGAGATGCTCTATATAGCTTCTCGGATTCCCGTCATCCCATCTAGGGTTGCAGTGGGACGGTAATATCTGGAGCGTCCGGACTCCGATTGGGCCGAATTTTAAGTCCAGATCGTTCGGCAGAAAATTCCCTGAAACTTTCGCGACTAAACTTTTTCCATTTGACGTCGTCTTCTGCCCGTAACGTGACCATCTCCGAAAAACGTTTCCAGACAGATTTCAGGAAAGTCCCAATTTGACTCCAACAAGGTTTCCTCTTGTATTTTTGATAATTCCTACACATCAAAGAGTAAAACAAGAACATTGTGCACTTTTACAACTATTAATAGGTTAGTCCATATAAATCATAAACTTAATATAAAAACAAGTGTCAAAAGCATAAAGTAGCATGAAACAATCAAAAATATATCAAGTAGATCATGCTTTTCCAAATCATGTCCAGGCCGCGCTCTGATAAGAGAGCAAAACCTTGTCCATGCCTCTGGAAGTTTCTCTTCATCTTCCTGGTCAAAGTTATAAATTCTTTGCAAAGCATCATGTTTAGCACTAGCAGGGAAATATTTCTGAAAGAAAACATCAAGCAAACCAGTAGGACTAGTAATAGAACCAGGAGACAAGTTGTTATACCAATCTTTAGCATCATCTTTTAATGAGAAAGGAAAAATCTTAGCAACAAAGTAGCTACGCTTCTTAATATCATCAGAAAATAAGCCACTCAAAGTAGAGAGCTCATTCATGTGCTCTACAGCACTTTCACTCTTAGTGCCACAAAAAGGAGTTTTCTCAACAATAGATATATGAGATAAATCAAGAGAAAAATCATAATCCTTATCTTTAATGTTTATAGGAGAAGTGGCAAACTTAGGATCAGGTGACAACTTGTATTTAACAGCATGTTGTGCAAGAAAATTTCTCATATTACTTGCACCAGTAGTAGCATTACATTTATCAATAAAATCATCATCAAGTTCCACATAAGTTTCATCAGGATCATCATCACAAGTATAATCCCTTAACTCAGGTGAATAAACAGGAGTAGTAGGACTTCCATTAGGTGCTCTAGTATTTTCAAGTTGTTTAGACTTAGCAATAGCAGCATCTAAAAGTGGACCTAATGAAATATTCTCATCAATCACAGTAGAAGCATCGTCAACATTATCAGAGGCAATTTCAGATTCAGCAGTAGTACCAACACGTGAAGATTGTGGTGGTGTAACAAGTTGACTCAATACAGATGGTGAGTCAAGAGCAGCAGAGGTACTAAGTGTCGTACCTTTTCTTGTAGTGGAGGGCAATACATGGACCCTCTCATCACGAGCTTTACCCATGATGAATAAATTTCAGCGAGCAATATAGATCACAAGTGAACTCCCAAATAAAGCTATGCTCCCCGGCAACGGCACCAGAAATAGTCTTGATGACCCACAAGTATAGGGGATCGCAACAGTCTTCGAGGGAAGTAAAACCCAATTTATTGATTCGACACAAGGGGAGCCAAAGAATACTTGAGAGCCTTAACAGCAGAGTTGTCAATTCAGCTGCACCTGTGAATAGTCTTGCTCGACACAGATTATCAGTAGCAACAGTTTTATAGCAGTAGTAGCGGTGAAATAATAGCAGCAGTAAACAGAGACAGCAGTAGTGATTGCAGTAAACAGTAGGATTAAAACACTGTAGGCATAGGGATGGATGAACGGGCCTGCATGGATAAGATAGCTCATATAATAATCAAGACATAGGCATTGCAGATAATAATGATAAAGCATCCAAGTACTAAGTAAACGTAGGCATGTGTTCCGTATATAGTCGTACGTGCTCGCAATGAGAAACTTGTACAACATCTTCTGTCCTACCAGCCGGTGGCAGCCGGGCCTCAAGGGAATCTACTGTAATTAAGGTACTCCTTTTAATAGAGTACCGGAGCAAAGCATTAACACGCAGTGAACACATGTGATCCTCACATCGCAGCCATTCCCCTCGGCTGTCCAATTATTGTCACTTTGGGACCGCAGGTTCCGGACAACAATATGTGTATACAACTTGCAGGTATGATCAATAAACAGTGCATATCATTATGAAACAATAACATGTTCAGATCTGAAATCATGGCACTCGGGCCCCTAGTGACAAGCATTAAGCTCAACAAGTTGCAACAACATCAATAAGTACTAACAACGGATACTGGGCACCATGCCCTAATGATCTTATAGCTTATTACATGAACAATCTCATCCAATCCCTACCATCCCCCTCAGCCTACAGCAGGGAATTACTCACACAGGATGGGGGAAACATGGATGGTCGATGGAGAAGCGTCAGTGATGATGATGGCGATGATCTCCTCCAATTCCCCGTCCCGGCGAAGTGCCAGAACGGAGTTTCTGGTCCCCGAAATAGGTTTCGCGATGGTGGCGGCGTACGGTGATGTTTCTGGATGAAGTGGACGACCCCCCGACGTTTTTTAGGTCAGAAGGGTTAAGTAGTCAAAAGGGGGACTCGGGGAGGTGCCCGAGGCACCCTCCTCATAGGCTGGCGCGGCAGGCCCTTGGGCCGCGCCACCTTGTGGTTTGGGCCACTCGTGGCCCATCTCCGCCTCCCCTTCTGGCTCCGTGAGTCTTCTGATAAAATAGGAGGTTTGCGATCTTTTCTGGTGTTTTTCCTGAAAGTTGACTTTCTGCACAAAAACAAGACACCAGGGCAATTCTGCTGAAAACAGCGTTAGTCCGATTAGTTGTATTCAAAACACACAGTTAGAGGTAAAACAATAGCAAAAGTGTTTGGGAAAGTAGATACGTTTTGGACATATCAACTCCCCCAAGCTTAGCTTATTGCTTGTCCTCAAGCATTCAGTTAACAACTGAGTGCGATAAAAGACTTTCATGAACACATTTGCTTCATATGATGCATATATTCTCACTATATGTACAAATGCTTAAGCAATTCAAGATGAGGCAAATGCAAATAATGTCACTCAATAGGCATGTAAACTATGAAAAGATACTAACATACTAATAGCAACAAACATGAAACATATTAATTCACAAGATTGTAATGCTCATAATAGGATATGACAAGATGGTATCTCGCTTGCCCGTTTTTGTGCAGCAAAACATAAATGCCCAGGCACCTCTGAAATTCATGGGAAGACTAGAATCAAAGATATCAAAGATAAAAGCATCAAAGTTATATCATAGTTAACCAAATTTTGGGACAAGCATATTACACTAAGAATGACAATTATGCTCTCGAGAAAGTGCTCAAAGAAAGGGTGGTGACTCAACATGAAAGTAAAAAAGATTGGCCCTTCGCAGAGGGAAGCAGAGATTATCATGTGCTAGAGCTTTTCATTTTTAAAACAAAGCAAAATTGTTTTGGGAAGTGTTTGTTGTTGTCAACGAATGGTAGTGGGTACTCTAACCCCTTGTCAACCAGACTTTCAAGAGCGGCTCCCATGAAGGACGTTATTTCTACCAGCAAGGTAGATCATCCCTCTTCTCTTTTGTTTACACATGTATTTTAGTTTCATTATGAGTGACACTCCCCCCAACCTTTGCTTGCACAAGCCATGGCTAACCGAATCCTCGGGTGCCTTCCAACATTCACATACCATGGAGGAGTGTCTATTGCAAAATTAAGTTGCTTACTGATAAATCAGGGCAAAACATGTGAAGAGAATTATTAATGAAAGTTGTAATTAATTGGACTGGGCACCCCGTTGCCAGCTCTTTTTGCAAAATTATTGGATAAGCGGATGTATATGCACTAGTCTATTGGTGAAAGTCTGTCAGAAGTAATGACAAGATTGAAAGATAAAACACACATACTTCCTCATGAGCTATAAAACATTGACACAAATTGAGAAATACTTTGAAGGTTTTAAAGGTAGCACAGAAAATTTACTTGAATGGTTCGAAATTCCATGCATGGGTATTTATGGTGGACACTTTGGAATAACTTGGTTTTCATGGTTTTGGAAGCACGAGCAGCATTCCCGCTCAGTACAAGTGAAGGCTAGCAATAGACTGGGAAGCGACAATCAAGAGAGCAATAACCGTCATAATCATGCTTGCGACAAAATGAAATTAATTGAGACATAAAAGTGATACAAGAACTCTGAGTCAAAATAAATCATCAAGGCTTAATTGACTTTTGTTTTCAGTCATACGCATGCGTGAGCAGTGCCAAGTCAATTCGAATGAAATTCTTCAGAGGAGGATACCACAATGTCATACCCTCTATGAATAGAACAATGCAAGCAAACATCAACATAACATTCTACCCCTATTAATAAATTGGGACCGATCATGAGAGAACAAGAACTACTAAGCATCCACTAAATGACATATACCTCACATGAACCAACTAAGCATGCTCACATAGATGAGTATATGTACAAAAATGAAAACAAATGGAGTTCATACCAGCCTCTCACCCCAACTCAAGTTGTTGTAGATCATCCTTATTGCTTTTTCACTTGTGTTGCTTCGAATGATAAGAATGAAAACCAAGCTCCATCGGAGTCACGAATAGCTGTCCAACTCTGAAAACACTATACAAAACCAAAAAGAAACAACAAATATTTTTGGGTTTTCGAGTTTTTGAAACAAGAGCAAAAGAAACAAACAGTAAGGCAAAATATTTTTGGATTTTTGAATAACAAACCGAATTTTAAATACTAAGCAAACTAATACTGAAACTTAAAGAAACAAATGAAGAGAAACAACAGAAATATTTTTGGTCTTTTTTGTTTTGGAATGCAGCAATAAAAGGTAAACAATTAAAAAGAAAGAAAGAAAACTGCAACATGGATATACAAAGTATCGACAAGATATGATATGTAAATGAATGAGATGTTGATATACCTCCCCCCAAGCTTAGGCTTTTGGCCTAGTGGAGATCAATCCCATGGTGCCCAAGAAGTGGCGCCTCCATAGTACGACGAGGAAGGCCCTCGTCCTGGTAAGAGCTGGATGACGCTCCAAGGTAAGTGACGGTGTAGCCATCATCAGGTGCTTCTCCCTCCTCCTGGTGCTGCTGGTGGAAGCCTCGCACTCTAAGCTGCTCCTCCAACGCCTCCTTGGAGTACGACCACGGTCTCCTGTGCAAAGGGAACAGATCGGCCTGGGCAAGGGCACTTCATATTCATCCCCGTTAGTAATAAAACTTTGTAAACAATATTTCCTAAATGAGAATTAGGTGTGACAAACTGATTGTCGTGGGATCACGGCAGATGCCATAGGTATGGCTAAGATGGGGCCGAATGGTCGTTGGGGGAATCCGGGGAGGGTTTATGCACTCAAGAAGTGCACACGCAAGAACACGCAAGAACACGAACAAGAACCAAGAAAGCAAGAACACAAAGCACACCACGATGTACCCTGCTTCGGGGCCCTCTTGCGGAGGTAACACCCCTACTGCAGCACTATCCTAGCCAGTGTATAGCTCAGAGTGACAAGTACAAGCTGCTCCTCGAGCTGTATGATGATACAATGGTGAGAACTTGAGGTAAAAGATGGAGCTAACGGGAGGAAGAAGGCACTCCGAGCTGAATCCGAGGTGTTTCCGGGGTGTTCCGAGCTTCCTCCTCTCTTCTCTCTTGATCAACTAGCTCCAGCGCGGGGGGGGTCTCTCTTTGATCTTGGATCGTCTCCCAGCAGGAGGGGTGAAGCCCACTATATAGGCCAGCCGGGTTACCATTGTGCCCCTCGCAGAACACTGTTGCCATGCCTCTGCAACGGTCACCACCGTACCACCGTACCTCGGTCGGGGACAAGACGTGGCTTGCCCATCTCCTGTAGCCTAACGGCAGAACTAGCATGTCCCCTCTGACCGAGACAGGACGTGGCCTGGCAGAGCTACCTCGTAGCCTTTTCCCAGACCTCGCGTGCAGCGATCAGACGTGCAGGCCCGCCGAACCCGGAGCACGCCTCTGCCATGCTCCTTGACAGACGCTCCCGTGTCAGGCGCTCTGTACCCGGCTGGAAGTGACAGGAGCATTGACTCCTGCCCGACCTACAGCCCATCACCTCGGTTAGCTCGGCACGGACGGGCGTACCTCGGGTCTTGCGCTTAATATCTTTTACTAGGTCGGATCTTACTTCCTCCCACAGCTTCTCCTGCACCACAACACAAACCACCGCACTGAGGTAGTTAGGTCGGCAGAACATAGCTCGGACAGTGAACCTCGGCCCTGGCCAACAGTATACCTCGGACCCCTCTGGGCCAAAATAGGTCGGCCTGTATCTCCAGGTCAAGATGAAGCTCGGACCTTCCCAGGCCCAAACAGGTCGGCCCTTTCCGTACCTCGGCACAACTTCGAACACCACCTTATGCCAAGCCTTGACCCTACCCGGGGATACTCCCCCGACATTAGTCCCCGAAGCTGGTGCGGTCCTACGACCTCGGAAGGAGGGCCGTAGCAGGTTCAAAACAAGCATTACACCACCTCCTAAACCGACCTCCAACATAGTCAGCCGAGGTACCTCCCATACACCACCATCCAATCCGAGGTAGATATGCGAACTGAACTCTCCGAGCTATCTGACTCAGCACCATCTTGCCTCAAGATTTTCCGAGGTACGTGGCGAAGAATCTCTGCCCGGGCTTCGGAATCCGGACCTCTGCCAAGCAGATTCTGACCACACGCCGCCCTCGTCAGCCGGACCCACCGAACAGCGCACCTGCGCACTCAAGTACTTGACCGCCCACGACCCCTCGATTCTTGTGCTGACCAGCGCAGGAAATCCGGGGTGGGCGGTTGCCACTCTGCGGCCCACGATGTGGCCGATCGTGCGGCCACAACCGCGTAACCGTGCGCCCACTCGCACACGATCCCGCGCCTCCCGATAACCGCGCGGTAGTGGCGCAGTTAATGCGGGCAGTTACCGCACGCGGCTATAAGTAGGGCCCCCGGGTAACTTCGCCATCTTCTTCCTCCTTCACTCGCCTCTCGCCTCCATCGCACCAGTGCCGCCGCTTCCGGTTGAGAAGAAACGCGTTCCCGCCGCCGCCGACGAGCAGCTCCTTCGTCGCCGCTGCGACCGCGTCACCGGCGCCGCCCTTCAGCACCTCGTTTTCACGGTATGTACTCCCTTTCTTGATACCCTAGGCATTGCCCTAGGTTTCTTCCTCTTTGCGCTTTGGTTCTTCATATGTTCTTGAATAAAACTCTATTTACCTCCTCCGGTAGATCTTACTTGCATACTTTTTTGGGTAGTAATGAGTTTCATACCTCGGATGATGCTCGCCTAGCATAGATGCCTCTATGTACATTAGATAGCCGTCCAACTCCTCCTGAGTTAGCCAGATATAGCCTTAGATTCCAGATTTACTTTTTCCTTTGCTAAACTTCTGTGCATTCTTCTGCAGATTGATTCTGCCGAGATGTCTCCTCCTGAGACTTCGGAACAAACCGAGGTTCCAGACCTCGAACTGGAGGTCGGAGAACGAGCCGGCTGGGAAGGTTCGGATGTAACTCCGGACGAAATCCAGTGGCTCAGGGCGACTCGGCGGATTCCCGCCGGGGTAGAGTGTCGCCTGCCAGAGGGCGAACTCGAGCCTCAAGTCAAGGAAGGGGAACGGGTGGTCTTCGTCGCGCACTTCCAGCGCGGCTTCGGACTGCCCGTTAGTGATTTCTTCCGGAGCTTCCTCGACAAGTTCGACTCCAGGTTCATCACCTCCCCGCCAACGCCATCACCACTCTCTCCTGCATCGTTTCCTTCTCTGAGGGATACCTCGGCCTCAAAGCCACGGTAGACCTCTTTTCTCGCTACTTCCAACTTAAGCGGCAAGTGATCCCGGATCCGAAAAACAAGGATCTGCCCAAGCTACTAACCGCCTGCGGAGCAGCCATCGTAGCTCCTCGCCGAAACTCCATCTTCCCACGTATCGCTACTCCGGACACCGTTCGCAAGTGGCTCCGGACGTGGTTTTACGTGAAGAACTCCGGCGAAGAGGACTTCCTCAATCTGCCGGCGTTTAACCTCAGCCCTCCTACAGAACCGCTCAACTGGGACTACACTCCCCCTCTCACCAGCGAAATCAAGTCCATCCATGGGTATGTTGCGAAATGGCAGGACCCGGAGGACCCTGCGAACGACGGGAAAGTCCTGACGGCTGACGATCTGGCCTGCACATTCGTGAAGCGCAGGGTCTCCCCTCTCCAGGCGAGGACTCACAAGATCTGCCACATGAGCGGTCTTTATGATCCAACCCGCCATACGCACGTTGCACTGGACAACGCCGCGGTAGCTCGGCGAGTCCGAGCTATCACCAAGTCCAAGATCTCTGACGCTTGGACATGGGGAAGGGAACCCCACTACAGGACCAAGCCACCAAAACAGGTACGCTGTTCCGACGTTTTCTTCGGTACTCCTTTACCACCGAGGTCTTGCTACCGACGTTCATCTTGACCATTTTCTTCCTAACTCCTTTTCATATGTCTGCCATATAGCTGTTCTCCCGCCAGACCGCCGAGGATGGAGTCCATCCTGCGGACCACTTCGGCAAGGATCTTCCTGTCGAGGACCCACCATCCAACGAGGACCTGACAACGAGGATTACATGCCCATTGCCTCGGCCCGCGTCACCACCGCGGGTAAGCCTCAAGCACAAGCTTCAGTTCAAGAGATTTCGGATGACGAGGAGGGATTTCTCGTCATGGAACCAATAAACGCGGTACCTATCTCCTGCCTTCCTCACCTTCCGAACTTTACTCCAGCAACCAGCCGGAAACGCGCTGGTGCCGCAACTTCGGCCGCCGAACCATCCGCCACTGGAGCCTCCGGACCCACTGCGGCTCCGGTCAAGAGACGTCGGCTGAAGAAGTCCGGAAATCCTCCTCATGCCCGAGGGGGCAAGAGTTTCCTACTTCGGATGGGTAATGCTTTGCTTCTATAGCCAACATGTTTGTTGCTTAAACTATCACCTCGGTATAACACTTACCATCTTCCTTCGTTGCAGTGACCCCATAGACGTGGATCAGGAGGTATCCTCCATGACTGCACCCGTTGGTGCCTCTGAAGCCACGACCACCCCGACGAACTCTCGCCCCGTATCTCCTCCACCGAGGTCTGGCCCGGCCTTGGAGAAATCTGCCCCCACCCGAGGTCAGACTTCTCCGCGTCCTCAAACGGATGCGGGGACCAATCGCGCCAGAACTCCGGCTACCGCCTTGCCGGAGCCTCGACTCTCCCCCCGCAGCCAGACTGCCCGCAACCAACAGCAGCAACAGCAGAAGCTCAGCAGAAGCAACAGCCCAAGCAGCAGCCCAAGCAGCAGCCCCAAAAACCAGTTCGCCAGACTACCTTGCCGTTGGAGAAAGGCAAGGAGAAAGAGAAAGAGACGGTGAAGTCTAAGGTCACCCCCAAACCAACATCTGGGTCTGGCACCCTGACTATCTCTTCTCCTTCAAGGATGCACCGAGGTCTCCTCCCCGGTGACACGCCGAATTCCTCCATTCGCCGCACCCGTTGATGAGACTGCTCCTCCGGCCGACGAATATGCTCGGAGGACATCTCTTATATGGATAACCGGCCTGCTTCAAGCTCCGAGGCTGCTTGCCTTGGAGGCCTCGGTTAGGGGCATCGAGCAGGGCGGACCGTGGGGATATCCTCCTCTGCGCACTGACAGTGACCAGAGCCTCGGCTCCTTGGAACACTACAATGCAGACTGGAATTCTGCAGACGAGGTCTCCTCGGCCTCCCTAGCTGCTCCGGTGGTGAGCACCTGCGGGAAACAGCGCCTGCGGCCGAAGCGTACACGACCTACAAGTCGCTGCCCTGCGTGCTGCTCAAAACATCGACGTAAGTCCTATTCTCTTTACTTTCATGCAGTATCTCATCTAATATCCACCATTCCCAGTCCCCGAGATTCGAGGTAAACTATTGACGCTCCGCCGGAGTTAAAATTGTTTGGCTTGAATCTCAACTTTCAATTTTCATCCGACGTATCCAAACCATTTTACCTTACTTTATCATGCACCTCGGGTACGAGTCCCCGAGACTCCTGTCGAGGCATACCCCGGCAACATTTTCCCAATGATTTGACTCCGAGTCCCCGAGACTCTTGTCGAGGTATAGCCTTTCTAACCGAGCTATGTTTTTCTTCCTTGCAGAATACTATGAACGTCCGCACGGACATCTTCATACCCTCTGTTTGACCACAAGAAACTCCACGACGAGCACAAGGCCGTCCTTGCAGAAAAGAACTCTTTGGACGAAAGCTCCAACAAGAGAAAGCCGAAGTAGCTCGTCTGGTAAAGGAACTGAAGCGCATCACTGAGCTGCGGACGTCGGAAAAAGAGCAGCTGCAGGCGGAAAAGGCCAGTGTTGTTGAAACAGAGAAGAAACTTCGGGAGGATGCCGCCAAGGAACATGAGAATGCGCTCCAGTTAGCCGAGGCCCGCGCCACCTCGGCCACCGAGGCTTATGAAGCCCTTCAAGCTTCGGTTAACCAGCTCCTCCCGACGCTGGAACGCATCAACAAAGAAATGGACGGTAAGCTTCTTGCCCCCCTTATCCTTGCTTTGTCCTCAACAGTACTGGCTCTTTGCCGAACTGTTTCTTTCATTATTAACAGGCTATCCTTCTGCAGAGCACTTCACCTACACCCAAATTCGGCTCGCAATATCACTGATCAGCACAGGAAGAGGCGTAACGAGACGAACCCCGCTGGACCATTGAGGACCACATCGTGGCCATCAAAGCTCGGATCCATCCCTTGAAAACCATTGGGTCCGAACTCCTCGATGCAGGTGTGTCTGCTTTCCGAGCCTTGTGGCCTCTTGCCGATGCTCCCAATACTACGCCTGAGCTCGCCGCCAAGCTTCGTGAAGCCGAACAAAGACTTCGAGAGTGGCGCTCATCTTCGGCTCGCGCTGGAGCTGATGCCGCTCTCAAATTCATCATGACTTGGTGCGAGAAGCTCGACCTCGAAAAGATGGACACTCTTCGCCGAGGCTCGCCCTGGTCCACGGACCCAATTCTCATCCAGCGGCGCGAAAAGATGGCTGCCTTCTTCGCTGGATATGCCAACACCAAGAACTTGAGCGAGGGAGACACCTACTCCGACGCCGAAGATGACGAGCCAGAAGAGGATGAATACGAAACAGAATCCGACGTCGAAGCCGAGCAAGGTGACGATGGTGACACCCGCGAAGCAGAAACCGAGGCTTCTCCACAACCTGGTGCCGAGGTTACTGCCGACGTTGCCAGCACCTCCCAGGCTACCTCGGCTCCGGACGAAATCCCTGCTGCATCGGCTGCTGCCGACGTAATTCCTGATGCCTCGACCTGAACTTATGCTTGGCCAAAAAACTTCATTAAATCCCCGGTATGCCGGGACGCAGATGTAATCAAACTTAAGTAGTTCCTTTTGCTACCTCTGTTACTATCATGCTTATCCGAACCATGCTTTTCTAAGCTTTACGTCGAATCCTTTTGAATGATTGCTCGAGTTTACTTTCGTGTTTACTATGTTTGGCATTCTTTGCTCTTGACTACCTTTTAGGCAGATGCCAGTCGAGTCACAAGATTGTTGTTCATAGCATACAGTACTTGGTAAATTCCGAGGTATGTTTCAAAGTCATCCGACATAAACGAAAGGTAAAGACAGGGGTTAGTAAACGACACATGCCGAACTATAATTTTGGACCGAGTCCCCGAGTTCATTTTCATGTCTCCCACGTTTTTTCCTCTTTGCTCTTGACTACCTTTTAGGCAGATGCCAGTCGAGTCACAAGATTAGTTTCATAGCACACATTACTTGAAGTTTGAGACGAGGTTCAAAATAGTTCGGCATATGAACGAAACTGACAAACAGAGATAAAACATAAGCACAAGAGCGAGGCAGTCCCCGAGCTTTAACCTCGGAGTGCCGACATTTTTATTAAGGATTAACCGAGGTACATACATTGCGCCTTTCATGAGTAGAAAGGTCGGAGTAGAGCTACGTTCCATGGTCGCCTGACCTCTGACCGGGGTTGTCCAGCCCATCTTCCCTTGGTTCCTGCGCATCTATAAGATAGTAGGAATCATTGAGCAGAGCTCGGCTCACAACGAACGGTCCCTCCCATGGAGGTGACAACTTGTGCCGGCCTTTCTTGCGCTGCACCAACCTCAGCACCAAATCTCCCTCGTGAAACACACGAGGGTTGATACTCCGGCTATGATAACGTCGGAGACCTTGCTGGTAAATTGCTGACCGAGATGAGGCCAATTCTCTCGCTTCCTCAAGCAGATCTACTGCATCCTCCCGAGCCTCTTTTGCCTCGGCTTCAGTGTACATTGCCACTCTGGGCGCATCATATTCGATGTCAGTGGGTAGCATAGCTTCTGCCCCATAGACCATAAAAAATGGCGTATAGCCAGTCGATCGATTTGGCGTGGTCCTTAGACCCCACAGTACTGCTGGTATCTCATCTATCCAACACCCCGGCGTTTTCAGCAGTGGTTCAATGAGCCGAGCCTTGATGCCGGCCAACACTAGAGCATTTGATCTTTCCACTGTCCATTAGACTCCGGGTGTGCCACCGAGGCTATGTCCAGCCGGATTCCCTTGTTCATGCAAAACCGAGCGAACTCTCCAACAGCAAAGTTAGTGCCGTTGTCCGAGATAATGCTATGGGGGTAGCCATATCGCAGAATAATCTCCTTCAAGAAAGTCACTGCTGAATGACCATCCAACTTCCGGATTGGTTTCACCTCGATCCACTTGGTGAATTTGTCCACCATCACCAATATGTGTGTCATGTTACCTCGGGCTGGTTTGAACTCTCCCACCATATCCAAACACCATACCGCAAACGGCCAAGTGATAGGAATTGTTTTGAGCGCCGAAGCTGGCATATGCGTTTGCTTGGCAAACCTTTGGCATCCTTCACATCTCCGGACTATGGCCTCTGCATCAGCAAGAGCAGTGGGCCAATAGAACCCATGCCTAAACACCTTGGCCACCAGAGCTCTTGTGCTGCAATGATGACCACATTCTCCTTGGTGGATCTCCAAAAGCATCTCCTTGCCTTCAGCTGGCTCAACACACCGTTGCAACACCTCGGTTACGCTTCTTTTATAGAGCTCCTTGTTGATGATGGTGTACGCCTTGGCCCTCCTTTGAATCCTCCTAGCCTCGGTTGTGTCACTTGGCGTGCTTCCCTCCGTTATGAACTTCATAATTTGCTCCGCCCACTCCGGCACCGGGTGCAAAGGAAAAAGTTCCTCATCCACCTCCATTGGCTCGGCCACCATAATCTCCTCCATTATTTCCTCCACCATCCTGCGACCAGTCCCCGAGTCTGGATGAGCAGTCCCCGAGGTTTGGTGTGCAGTCCCCGAGCTCTGCCACGCAGTCCCCGGGTCCGACCAAACGCATCCGACGTCTACCTCCATTGGAACAGGTCCGGGCTCTTGCTCCGCCGGGATGAAAATAGATTCGGATTCAGGAGAAGGTTTGATTGAAGGAGTTCTCAAGTGATTCAGGGCTACCCCTGGTGGTACTGCCTCTTTTGATGAACCGAGCTTTGACAACACGTCGGCAGCATCATTTTCTGCCCGAGGTATATGCCTGTACTCACACCCTTCAAAGAACCCGGATATCTTTTGCACATGGAACCGATATAACGCCATGTTGGCATCCAGAGCATCCCAAGTTCCAGAAGATTGTTGCACCACCAGGTCGGAATCGCCGAAGCACTCTACACGCCGGATACCGATCTCCTTTGCCACCTTGAGGCCATGGATTAAGGCCTCATACTCCGCCACATTGTTTGATGCTGAGAAATGAATCTGCAGCACGTACTTCAGCTGATCTTGCTTTGGCGAGGTGAGGACTATTCCAGCCCCCAGCCCGATCTTTGTTTTGGACCCATCAAAATGCATTTTCCAATAATTATAGTCCGGCCTGGGTGGCTCATACTGCATCTCGGCCCAATCACAAAAGAAGTCCGGCAACGCCTGGGATTTAATTGCGTCTCTTCTCTCATAATGTGGTGCATATGGAGACACCTCAATCGCCCATTTGGCAACTCGGCCAGTTGCATCTTTGCACCCGATGATCTCCGAGATTGGAGCTTCGCACACCACCGTCATGGGATGCTCCTGGAAATAATGCTTCAACTTCTTGACCGCCAGGTAAACACCATACGTCATCTTCTGGTAGTGAGGATAGTTCTGCTTCGAGGTAGAGATCACCTCGCTCAAGTAATACACCGGTCTCTGCACCGACCTGCCACCTTCTTCGCGCTCCACCACCACTGCCACACTTACAACTCGGTTTGTGGCCGCAATGTAAAGTAACATCGGCTCATTGTGCAATGGTGACGCTAACACCGGGGCAGTGGACAACATCTTTTTCAGCTCACCAAACGCCACGTCGGCCTGCGGGGTCCATGTAAACCCGGTACTTTTCTTCATGAGCTGGTACAAAGGCAAGCTTTTTCTCCTAGCCGAGCTACAAATCGGCTCAACGAGGCTAGGCACCCTGTGAACTTCTGCACATCTTTCAAACACTTCGGTAACTTCATGCTCTCAATAGCTCGGATTTTGGCCGGGTTAACCTCGATACCTCGGCTAGACACCAGGAATCCGAGCAACTTTCCAGCCGGGACACCAAAGGTGCACTTGTCCGGGTTAAGCTTCAACCGATACTTTCTCAAATTCACAAATGTCTCCTCGAGATCCTCGAGGAGAGTATGTTTTCCTTAGTTTTGATGACAATATCGTCGACATACACTTGCACATTTTTGCCCATCTGAGAGTGCAGGCATTTCTGCATACACCTCTGATAAGTTGCCCCGGCATTTCTCAGACCAAAACACATGACACGATAGCAATACGCCCCATACGGGGTAATAAAAGCGTCTTTATTTGATCCTTTGGGTTCAGTGGTATCTGGTGAAAACCAGAGTACGCATCGATGAAAGATAACAGTTCACAACCAGCAGTGGAATCGATCACTGATCAATCCGAGGTAATGGAAACGGATCTTTTGGGCACGCCTTGTTGAGGTTAGTGAAGTCAATGCACATGCGCCACACCTTGACCACGGCTGGCTCGTCTTTCTTCTTTTCCACCAGACCGGATTGGATATCCAGTCCGGATGCAGTACCTCCATTATGAACCCGGCTGCAAGCAACTTAGCCAGCTCGTCCAGCACCACTTGTCTCCGGTCGTCTGAGAGACGACGGGTCGGTTGCCTCACCGGTTTCACCTCTGGCCTAACAAATAAAGAGTGCTCTGCCAACTCCCTCGGAACACCTGGCAGGTCCTTAGCCGACCATGCAAAGATATCCCGATTCTCACGGAGGAAGTGACAGAGCTCGCCTTCCTATTTCTCGCCTAGCCCGGTCCCAATGATGGCCACATGCTCTGGGTGCTCCGGGTCAATGGGGATCTTCTTGGTCTCCTTGGGTACCTCGAACGCCGCAGTTGAGTCCGGGCTCATCAGTCCGGACAGGCCGAGCTGTGTTGACTGCGCCATTGCCACCACTTGATGCAGCTTCTTCTTCTCGGCTGCGATCACCAAAGACTCGGCTAGGTTAGATCCCGCCGAGGCACACTGAATTGCTCGCTTGTAGTCACCCGAGATGGATATGATCCCATTAGGCCCTGGCATTTTCATCTTCAGGTATGCAACATGGGTGGAAATCATGAACTTGGCCAAAGCCGGCCTTCCAAGCAGTGCATGGTATGCACTCTCCAAGTCCACCACCTCGAACTCGATACTCTCAACTCGGCAATTTTCCTTGGTTCCAAATGCTACATCCACCCATATCTTGCCCATGGGTGCACAGGAAACGCCGGGCACAATCCCATGAAAAGTACAACTGCTTGGCATCAACTGATTAGGCGAGATGCCCAATTTCACCATTGTGTCTCGGTACATGATGTTGATGGCACTGCCATTGTCCACCAGAACTCGGGTGAACCTCACATTGTTGGTAGGCCCACACAACGTTGGATCTACCACCAGGGCATACTTTCCAGGACTCGGCATGATCCGAGGTGTGTCCTTTCTGCTCCAAGTGATCTCCTGCTCAGACCAGTTCATATAGGTCGGCACCACCGGCATTACTGCATTCACCTCCATGGCACGCCTCTGCACGCTCTTCTTGTCAGTGGCTCGGTCACAAAGACCACATAGCTCGCATGAACCTCTCTATAGTCATTTCCGGGGTATTCATACTGCTGACTTGGTCCGGCACCATTGTTGTTGTTATTACCTCGGACATTCACAACATTCACGGGTCTTGCTGCTGCAGGCCTCGGAAGAGGTGCAGTGGTTACGGGGTAACATTTGCTCCGGACAGATTAGGGTGGGACCTCGGCTGAAATCTCTGAGGTGGTGGTCCTGTTCTGATTCCTCCGGCCCTTGCCCCCTCTTCTCTGATTCTGCGGTTCCAGCTGCACTGCCGGGTTGAATGGTTGGCTGGCTTGCGCGGGTCAGTCGTATGGTAACAGCACGGACCATCTATCATTGATTCATAGGTCATGGGTGGCTCCTGGTTCGGACTAAATGCCGGACCATTGATTTTTGGCCTCTGGACACCTCCAGCTCCGGGCTGATCCGGGTTCACCGCTGCAACTTGGTTGGAGGTATGGATAGTCCGGCTCCCTCCTCTTCTGTCCGAACTCCTGACGGTCATTACACCTTGGTCCGAGCCGGTTGTTTATTGGCTCCCTCCTTCTGTTACGTGCTCCTGCCTCTGCTGCTGGCTGCATCGGATCACCCAGGGCATAAGAATCTGCAACCCGGATTGTTTCTGCTAGGGATCTCGGCATATCTCTCTGGAGCC